>CM052129.1:6446733-6540774 GCA_028454255.1 Halictus ligatus
TTCTTTTGTTGCGGGGACCAATTTGAATTAATTCCTCCGTACCCGGGCCGCGAAACTTCCTCGATAAAAGTGCATCCGATAAATATGGATGCGCGGCGGCCGGGCCGAATGATAAATTCAAATTCCGGCGGCCGGCGTTAAATCATTTTTCAGCGAACGGTGCGCCGGCGAGCCCTATTTGGACTCAATTAGCTCGAACAATTATTATCGTTTCATTTGCGGACGCCGGCGAAAAATACGAATTTTCGTTCGCCTCCGCCCGCCTCGAATTTATTAAAAGTCATTATTAACTCCGCCCCCTTGACCGCGCCGTCCCGCCCACCGACCCCCCACCCTCGTGCCCGGAGCCCGGTAAAGCTCGCGTCTCCCGCGATAAAAACATTGCAGAACGCGCGCATTATTCCCGACGACTATTAAAATTCGCTGCTCGGTTAGAAATTACTCGAATTTAATAAAATATAATTGCGGTGTCCACCCACTCCTCCCCTTCTCCTCTGTGCTCGCTTGTGGGTGGTGACCGTGGGCGTGGCCGTTGCGGACACTTGGCGTGTGTGCGCGTCACGGTACGTTTTTAATTATAAAATATTATCCGTTTCGTAAATGCAATTTCATAAATGCACTGCCGTCTCTCTTTCTCTCTCCTCGGATCGATAACTCGAGTCTCCTCCAACCCCTTCCGGGTCCCCCCTCCCCGGCCCCCTGCGCTTTTGTAATTATCTTTGAGTTCGATATATTTCCGCGGGACTCATTGAAATTTCATTTAAATAATCGCGAAACTTATTCGAAGCTTATTCAAATTCAACCGGACGAAATGGGCTCTTTAATTCACAGCGGGAAAAGTTCAACGATGACGCCATCTGCGCCACCGCAGAGAACGTTAGAAAGTAATTTAACATATTTTTTGCGGGGATCGCGAGACCTGCGAAATATGCAAAAATTGCTCCCCTTGAACCGGGCCTTGCAAAAGAAATCGCGAAAGGCTTGCTTGTTTATTGAGAACTAAAGTCGACGGTGTCCAAGACAATATTTGATATTAATCCTCGTTAATAAACTGCAAATTTTATGAGAAATTTGAAAATTTTAAAAATTTTGCAAAATTGATATCTTGCACATTTTCGCTTATTTGGTGGACGATTAAACTGCACGATTAAACTGTGAAATACCGATCTCATGCATTTGGATCTGACAAATACATAAATCGTAAATAATTATTAGACCGTGGATTTTATGCACTTATAACCAAAAGAAGAAGATGAAATACAAAAGACAGTGAGAACGTTTAAAGAATTTAATACTAATATTATTAAGAGATGAAACAAACGTAGCTAGATGTTAATGTAGACAATTCTTATTTTGCATTAAAATCCGCGATCCAGTAATTATAAAAGCAGAGGTAAAGAAATGTGTAGATTGAAGTTTCAATGGACTCTTCGGAAATGATTTCGCGAGAATCGATCGCGCACGAACGAATGGCTGGCCCCATTATTTATTGAATAATGAAGACGGTCATACGAAAAAATGGCGGAAAAGCGAGAGAACACAGTGGATTCACGGCGATCCGAGTTTTTGTTTCCAGCAGAATGAATAATTGGAGCGCGACGCGAGAATATCGAACGGTTATAGAGCCCGTGCTTCATACAACGAATTAATATATCTACCACTTCGTTAATTACTCCCGAATCTAATAATCCTCGGCCCTTTCCCGTCACTGTCTGAATTTCATCGATCTCTCGCGTATTCAATCTCCGCGAAAATAATTTGACGGTTCGCTCTAATATACATAGATACACACACATACGTACGTACGAGCACGTATCGACGGGCGAAACATTACCGATCGATGTAATTAAGGGGTATAGCCTGTGATCCTACGTTTCGTTTTTTTTTTTCATTATTTTTAATCAGTCCGCGATATATCCTGACCCGTGTAAAATTCACATCCATCGAAAAAACAAACGGACTGACAGTTCATCGGCTTTCGTAGTTAAAAGTCTGTCATAAAATCCCCTGTCGGACAGGCTTTTTTTAGGATTCGAATCCTGGTTGACGCGAATGACGTTTGAAATTAATAAAAAACAAAAAATATCGTCCACTGAAAATTGTGTATCGCGACACGCCAATATTTTTTTCCTGTTCGCCTGTATTGCCATGATTATATGTTACCAGAACGTGCAAAATACAGTTAACAGACTCGAAAAAACTGTTTTAGATTTTTTATTGATATTGTTATTTTGTCTAGACGCACTGTATGGATTGAAAATAGAAAAACTATAGGAACGCTGCGAATTAAATATGGTGATTGGCGGTATGTAAATATTTTTCGTCGCGACTGTACGTTATCGTTAGTTTTGTCTCTTATCGTTTCTACGTTGCATAAATTTTTCGAATGATTATTATCGAAGAAATATGGGCAGAAAAATGCGAAACAAGAAAGCAGTTGGCAGCAAGAAGAAGAAAGAGAATATCCATTTTAAAAGAGCACAGCTATTAACCCACTCCGACTATAATTACGGTAATTAAATAACAAGAGAATAAGAGCCATGGAATTGAAAGGAATTAAATAGGTCCGTTAACGACACGGTTCCCAACTGTGTTATGCGAATTTCGTGTATCTCGAAATGAAAATAAAATTAAACAAAAAGTTCGAATGGAAGTGAACGAGCGTTCCAAAATAAAAGAGGACACAAACGAAACGGACATTTCCAAAATAAAACCGCGCTCGAAACGCGGGACTCGCGCGGCAACGAATATTTAACGTTTTTATCAAAAATAATGGCAAGCGCGGCCGCCGATATGCAAAGAAGAAGATTAGAGCAGCGTTTCAAATGTTATCAAAACGTTTAGTTTGTTCTATTCGTTCGAATTTCCGGTGCCCACGCAGCCAAACAAAAGCCGCGGGCGCATTAAATTACGAAGTAACAGTTCGATAGTATCTAAAAGCTGCGCCCTGACACGGCCGAATAATTAATTCCATCGAGCGGAGTTCGGCCGCGTGTCCGCCGATCCAAATAGCAATATTATTTTGCGGAGAGAACTGCGAAATTCGTCCGGTGTGCCCCCCACCCTCCGATGCAAAATATACCGTACAGGCGAATTTTTTTTTTTTTATCAATCCCGCCCAGAAACAAATTTTGCCCGTCGTTCGGAGTGAATTAAAGGGGGCAATGCATCAACCTCCTGTTCCATTAACGTCGTGACACGCGTCCGGCACTGATGCATTTAATTCGCAGGGGCATGCTCGATAGCGAATCGAACGAACAACCGGAAGAAATCGGTTTTGAACGCGATCGATTCGAGGAGAAACGAACTTGTAACGAGCATAATAGGATTAAGGCGCGGTTATGCTCCGGCGCGATTCCGTTTCGACCACTCTTGCGAACGATTTTTCCCGCTGCTCGCAAAAATTGCTTCTCCCACGCAATTCGTCCAAATACAGTGGAAAAAAATTAACGAGACTGCATATACATAGGCATGTATCCTCTTTAACATTAAGCACAGTCTTGTTAAACAATTGCTTGAAGATTTACTGTACATTTACCGCCGCCGAAAATATTATTTTTTTTGTTGCCAGCTGTGTCATTTATGGAACAAATGAATCTACCAGTCGTACTGAAATTTTGTATACATCTTCAGCACACGTGTGGCTACCGTCTGTACCAGAATCGTGCCAAAATAAATTTTTTAATAATCTTTACGGGCCCTCGGGGACAAAGAAAGTCGAAGAAATCGAAACTTTGTACTCCAAATGGCGTCATTTTTCAATGTTTTTCTTTCTTGCGGATACTGACCATAGCCTGAAGAATATTAGCCAAGACTGAATTGGATTTTTTGTTTCAGTTCAGCAGAATAAAAATTCCTCCGGTCGTTTGACTGTTCGAAATTGTAAACCCAGTGAATTCTCGATATATGTCAACAACGCGGGTCTTGCCAGCGTCATGTATCGTCCAGGAGACATAATCGAGTCGTGTCCATCCAGGCCTCGGCGACATATATCCCATAGAAATTCCAGTATTCGTTCTTGGTACAGATGCAAAGAGCATACAGTGTATTTGCAGGAGTAGAATTGAGAGGATTGTGCGACTCGGGTTCATTATGGAAGCGTCGAGTCGGACACGTCGAGCGTTTTTGGTCGCGACCGCAGTCGAGATCGTTCAATTAACGGGCACGGTTTTTGCGAAGTTGCAGTCAGGTTCACCGTCATTCGTCTTTGGCGAGAGATGACGCCGATTCCGTCACCGATCATCGACTCCGGCTCCCGTCGGGGCTCACTTTCACTTCTCGGCGTTACACCACGCATTCTCGTTCCGTTGAAAATTTACATTCGTTAACGTCACTCCGGGGCCGTGCCTTAACCGGGAAACACATGTCGCCGGCTAATTTGCGCGAACCGATGGGAAATTGGCCGACAATTAGCCGGGGGGACGATATAAATTTTCGTTTCTTCGACGGTCGACGTCGAGCTGTGCTCGACGCATGTAATCATTACTAAAGACGAGTAGCTGCGACGCGGTTTATTACGGAAATTAGTCCCCCGACTGATTTGCTACCTCTTACTCTTCACCAATTATAGGGAAACCAGTCTTTAACCTCTTACTTCCTTACCTACTTACTTATTTGCTTATTTGCTTGTTTACTTATTGACTTACTGACTTACTGACTTATTTACCTCGATTCGTAATTTGAAATTTAAGTCTACGTGCACTTTTCTTTAACAGAACTTTTTAGATTTCGCCCTCGTTTGTAATTGTCAAACGTTTTCATTTCCAGACTGGAATAGCAAACGGTAATTTTGCTACTTCTGCAACTGGTTACTTTACTTAGCTCAATTGTCGAATTTCGTGACAGAAACTTAAGTCTACGTGCAATTTTCTTAAAAAAATTTTTTATCTAATTTCGTGCTCGTTTAACATTGACAAATGTGTCAGTCCACAGGTCGTTACGAGCACTCGTTTAATTTCTTCACCATTTCCCAGCAATTTTCATTCTATTCGATACGCGAGCAATCAAAACACGACCTCAATAATGCATTTTTTTTATCGAAACGTCGAACAACGGGAAACAAATGAATTTTTCAGCAACAATAGAAAGGAGGCCGAAATTCGCCTGGGCGTTTGCTAATTTTAACGAGATTTCACCGCGATATTATTTTCGACTCGTGACGACGGAATTGAATTTCGCGCAGGTAATAAAAGTTAATTGGAAATTGCTAAATAGTTCGAACAGATCGAATCGGTTTTCGGTATTGGCGTCGTCGAAGACAAGATGGCGGCATCGACCCGTATGCATACATATTAATTGAATTTTGTTGGGGCCGCCGGTTATGTGTGGTAGAGAAACTAATTCGGTTCTTTCTGCTCCTAAAATTGAATCCGCTGTACGGAATACATGTACGAGGACAGAGAGAGATAGAGAGAGAGAGAGAAAGAGAGAGATCTTTTGGGTCGGTATTATTTGAATAAACGGAGCCGCGAGTCGTATATTGATTTTCGCAAACATTGCATGCGCTGCTTAATGGAAATTCTATTGATAGGATGTCGCATAAAAGATATACACACGCGAGGACGTTTCGACACACGAAGAGTGGGAGGGCCCCCTCCCCTCCCGTAGTTTTTCGGTCGAAAAATCAACGTCAACCGGGAATGAACGAAATGAAATTCACAAACGAGATAAGAATCTATTTTTCGAAGCTAAAATATGTTTGGTGTGGCGAACAGTAAATAGAACCAGCGAGAGGGGGGGGGGGGGGGGGAGAAGAGGGAGATAAAATATGTGAGCATGTGCACATATGTAAACGGGAGTCTATTCGTTGCCGGCATTTTCATATTACTTTATGTACCCCCGCGCGCCGCCTTTTTAATATTAATTCGGCCAGAAAACTTCAACGGGGAAATATTTAATGTGGCCTGTAACGTAATGAACATAATTAAAATACAATGTAAAACCGGGCTCTCGTATCGAATTATGCAAACGCGACCCGGGGCGGCGCGCTTATTCAGAAACAAAACACGCCGGGCCCGTACAATGCGTTATTATTTGGAATTTACGGCGGTACTCATGAGAACGATGGAAAAGGATGGAGTCGTCGCGTTCCACCGGCGGTTCTGCTATCTTATCGCGATCTACCAAGGCTTTCAGTTCGAACGACAGTCTATTTTTCGATCCCTCTCCCCTCCCTACCCTACTTCACGAAACTCAAAAAATCCAAACGAGACCACGAATTAGTCTTAACAAATTGCTAAGTAATATTCCACTTCAGATAATTGCGAATTTTATGACAAAACCGATCGGACAGAATTTCAAACAGCAGACAGATTAAAGGAACGTAAGAACGTTAATAGTTTTCTCAAAGTCAATAAAAGAGTAAAGGAGTTTCGTTTACTGTTTCTTACAATCGACGAAGGAAATTTTTTTGCATAAACATCCACAGTTTAGTTGTTATTAGTACTTGAATGAAATCGCAAGGAGATCCTAGCAGAAAGCAAAAATTTGAAAGAACCTTGCGAAACTATTTGTCAAAGTGGGAATCGCATCGAGGTGGAATGAGAGCCACTGGCTGCGAGCAGGTTGACTGCTCCGCCCCCTTTCCCCCCAGCTCCGCCCCCTTGCCACGGTTCCCCCCACCATATTCCCGTTGATTTCGTGCTGGCGGGAAGCTCGTGTTACACGACGCGGACTATCTTCCGGCCAATCGATACGTACTTAATTAATTAACCCTTTGGTAGATCTCGCATTATTGCTAATTGTGAATCCGATGAAATATATTTGTCCCTGCTAATGAACCGTCTTAATCAGACCGCGCTGAGTTAATAGCGGGAAACATGGACTCTCTCTCTCTCTCTCTCTCTTTCTCTGTCTCTCGCTAGGTTTTTCCTCGGGTAAAGAGAGCCGCACGCCTTAAAAGTGCATCCTCGGAATAATAACGATTCATCACCGGATAATTTTAAATAATACGAGCGAATAACGTACAGCTCGAGACACTTTCTTTATCGGGGCCGGGGAATGATTTTCTTTTCGTCCCGACATAATTACAATTTATAATTTAACAGCGTACTCTATCGACCGGGCGATATCATCGCTCTTCGGTTTTCTTGGTCTCTCTCTCTCTCTCTCTCTCTCTCTCTCTCTCTCTGCCACTCTCTCTCTGACTTCGTTTTCCTCGTTCTGCCAGAGGTTTTTCGACGCGAAAACAAACGGAGGGAACGTTCACCTCGTCAAGGACACCGACACGCATCGAGCCCGATGCTCCTGCTAATTTTAATTAATGTCCTCGCAATTAGTTTTATCCTGTCTCGACCCGCTACCGAGAACCTTCTGGAGCGTGCGAGCGGTTTTATGTGGATTAGACACTTCTTTCAGGGTAGATTAGATCAAATACTGTTCAGTATATTTTATGTCAATTGTTTTTTGACCTTGGGAGCGTCGGACGAGTCGAAGTTAACACGCTATGCTCTATTTGTTGTGCCAGGCTTGGGGGACCCACGGTATCGAGTTTACAAAATGATATTGTAATGCATGCAACGATAAAAAATATGATTACAAGGTCTTAAACAGATTTGATTGACATAAATCAAGTCTAGAATGCGTCGAAATGACGAATTCCAAATGTTTTAATTTGTGATTATTGAGATTGTGAAACTAAAAATAAAACAAAAACTTTCCAAGCCAATTGCGGGGAACAGGAGTCAAATTAAAAGGTATTTCTTCTTCTGGCAATTTTGATAAGTCAAAAATAATATTAATAGTTTTAAATTTCTTTTTAATGTCGTCACAGTTATTTCATCGAATTAATTTTCGTCAGAAACGAATGCAACTCGCAGTCCATGCACAACCGCACCTAATCCGCAGCCTACGAACGATCCAAATGATTAATCCCCTAGACAAATAATCAAACGGCCCACCGTAAGGGCAAAAAATCCCATGGAAAGGGTCGTGCCCATAGAATTCAAGAGCCCCGCGCGCCCGGCCGTTGCGATTTTCTTTTGTTCGCGAGGAGAACCCCGGCTGTTTGTTCTCTCCGTTGGAAACCGACCATTTATGAGTCACTTTCTTAATTAACCCTTATCGTTACAAACGATACAACATATATTATGTTCTAGAAAGCCTATTCCAGCGACTGTGTGCACGGGGGCGCTGTATGCGCGCGTCTGTGTGCATATGCGTGGCGTATAACTCGCGCACACGTGGAACGCGAGGGAACGTGCACCGCTCGCAATTACAGTAAAACCGTGCATCATATTTCTCGACAAAACTTCCGATGGTAATTTCCATGAAATTAGAATAAGCATTTTCGTGCTGCCGCTGCGAAACAACGACCGAGAGAAGAGGGAGCGCTTTCGCAAACACCGAGCGGGTTATTAGGAAATAACGTCGTTGTCGCATCGAGCCACCCGGAATTATGTCGATTCCTTCGAAATATTTGATAGGCAGTCACCGGGGGTTCTCAACCTCGTGAGCCAAGCGAATTTATGGCAGCTCGCGGACGCAGAAAAGGCACAGGCTCAATGCAATTTTCGGACGCGACGCAAATCGTTTGTCCCATTGCTTCATCGCGTTTCTAGCAATTTTTGTTACATTGTATGACAAACATTTCTGAAACAATTTTTTTTTTTTTGGGGTGGAGGTTACAGTGATCTGGAAATATAAAAAAATCTAAACGCATTTGTTCGGTGAGTAGGTCTCGAAATGCAATTTATTTAGAAGGGGGATTAAATGAAAGTGTGCTTTTACTCCTAATGATTTTAGTAAGCCAACAACAGCCTAATTGTGCTTCCAAATTCTAATATTTTTCACAGTTTTATATTATATTGATTCGAATTTCGGTAATCTATGACTTTCTGCGATGTTTATCGCAATAGTTGTGGATACCGATTCGAGGCAAGCGCGGGCGATCGGTAATCGTTATCTACGACGGAGAATCGCGTATTAGCGCGAGATTAATTAACAGAGTGAAACAGCCTGTCTGGCGTTGATAAAGCAACAGCGATCTGCCTTATTAGATCTCGCAGCGATTACGAGAGCCCGCGCGCGATTCCTTTTCGCCTCTCACGGCCGACCTGGTTTCGAGCGTCGAGAAAAGCTCTCCCGAGAGGATAATAAAATTCTATCCGATGTTTATGAAATCTACGCCGATTTATCGAGCCGCGTGCGCGAACACGTTTCAAACACGGGGGAATTTAATATCAAAGCGGGGCCGGGCGCGCATTCCGGGCAACGTTTACTTTGAAAATGTTATTCATTTTGCAAATGCGTTCGAGCAACAATCTAAAAGGCATATAAAACACGATAAACGCGCGCGCACGGAGAGGAGAGCACCCGCTTTGCTCATTTCCTATTCAAAATGATTCGCGCCGTACGTACAGGAATCGAACGAGAGGGAGCGAGAAAGAGAAAGAGAGAGAGAGTGGGGGGAGGAGTAACGTTACCCGGGCAAATGAAAATCCACCACTCTCGGTTATTGCTACATTTCAACAACGAGTCGCTGAATACGTCTGGCGATCGCGGAATATTTCCCTTTGTGCGGCCGAGCGGGACCGCCCCGTAATTTTTATTCGATTCATTGTTGCCCGGCTCTCTGATTCGACCAGCGGACTCGTTTGCAAGAAACAAATTGCCTATTAGGAACTGCACTTCGTTGACCCGGTTCCTTCGATCATCGATTTAATGCCGCGATGCATCCGGTGCACAAACTCACCCACCAGCGGATTATTCGAGCCTCCCCGAACAAATGCGTCCACTGATTAACCCTTAGCACTCGAATGGTGCCTGCAAGGTACCACCAAAAATTGCTATATCATTATTCAAAGTATTTTGTGCATTACTAAATTTGTTTTTATTCAATAAATTACTAAACATTTCGGTATTGTACGAGTAAGTTTTACCATTTTCCTATGTATAATATGAAAAAAAAAAAAAATATATATATATAGAAGGACAATCATCTAGGTCGGAAGAAATGTTTCGTCCTGAAGAACCGACCACCAAACTACCAACATTGATAAACTCCCACGAACAAAATCATTCGATCGCGTTCACTTCGATTTGAAAGCACGGTTCGAATTTGCACGTCTTATCCGCCACGTACGATCTCGTCGTACCAACCCCCGGACCCGAAAGACCCACATCTGACAAAGTAAGTGGAAAAGTTGAATTCAATATAAGTCCAATGTTGCGCGAACGAACGCGATAAAATACCTCATTTCTGACTGGCCAGCATTTATTCCGACGTATCCGGAACTTTTTTTATTCACGTCGCTGTGGAACTTTCGTTGCTAAATCTTCCATTCGACGTCCTAGGGAAAATCCCTTCGGAATACTTGGCGAGCACAACACGCGGCAAAAGTGTTGCCAACTGTGGCGGAGGGGGAACCCGTTTATTCGCTTTTAAGAGTCGTTAAAATTCAGTGGAATGAATCCTTAAGTCCGTCGTTATCCGCGGAACAGCTCGTCAATAAAAATATGGTCGAGTAGACGGGAGAAGGGTCTTCTTTATCGACTGTCGACGGCGCGCGTCTCTTTTATCGAGCGAGCTCGAACCTGGTTGATACTGCACGCCGAAGCCCCACGCCACCGTGCCATTTTCCATCGGATAGAAATGTCGATTGCCGCGCTATCGCGAATTGCGTCGACGTATTGATATATATCGGCTTTTCTGCCGGACTGATTCCAACCCAATGCCATATTAACGTATTCATTCGATACTAATAACTGGATCGCCGAATGATCGCTTTACACGATGATAAACGGTGTCTCCGAAAGCCACAGTTTAGTTCGCTTTCGGGGAAATCCCCCAAACCGCTAAATCACCAGACATCATTTTAGCCTAGAATTTCTGAGCCTATTTTCAAAGTATTGAAAAACCGCTAATAATTCGAACATCGAACGCTTTGAACTATGATAAATTGTGTCCTCGAAAGCCACCGTCTAGTTCGCTTTCGATGAATCCCCTAAACCGCTAAATCAATAGACATAATATTACCCTACAATTTCTGAGCCTATTCTGAAAGTATTGAAAAAACGCTAATAATTGCGTCCTCGAAAGCCATCGTTTAGTTCGCTTTCGAGACATCTCCCAAACGGCGAAGTCACTAGCTGGAGACATAATTTAACCCTAGAATTACAATCTTCAATTTTGTGTATCGTTTTATTCCTGTCTTCAGTTTTCGTTGAGATATCTAATTTTAGACTTTTTTGAGCGGGAGGTCAGTCTAAAATAAAATTGTCAGGAAAAACGTGTCAAACCGATACGAAAGTCGAACGAGAGTGAAGCTAATGTTAAAAACATATAGTTAATGAATCCACGCGTAAAATTGAGTCTACATTATTTGATAAACGGCCAAGTACACACATTGTTACTCCACATCGAACTCGATGCTTCGGAAAACACGGTTATCGGTATCACCGGCTAAAAATATATTTACATAAATTGCGTTCGATTGGTCACAGTCTCGTAATGCAAACACATTTTTTATCTTCGTTTAAGCTGGAGATCCTCGATAAAACACGATTTATTTACAAAACTGAGAGATGAGTATCGGCGGACGAATGTAGTTGGTCAATAAAATTCTCGACGAGCTTGTCCCGCGGTGAAATTATTACTAAACAAAAAAAGCGGCTGAGAAGCAGACGCTTTTATCTCGTTTGATAAATAATTGGACAAGTTTTTTTTTGCCGAGTTAGAAGCGGTTCCGCGAGTGCGTAGAATTCTGCGAGGGCAAGTTGTAATTGAATGAAGCTTTTTGGAGGGGGAGAGCGGAAAAACGTATTTTGCGAGGAGCAGATTCAAATTGAAATCCGCCAAGGGAAAGCAGCGACATCCGTTTAGCGTGTCACGCGTCGAAAATATTTCACACTTTGCGAAGTTTTGATGTCCCGGGAACCACATTACGAGGGAACTATCTTTAAAAGTTCCGAAGTTCGGCGGGGCCGTTGTGGAACTGTTGGCCGGCCTGAAATTTTAAGCGGCGAAACTCTCTGAGCGCCGAGAAAATATCCCTAGACGCGGCTGTAACTCGTACAATCCTCCGCGCTCGCAAAATTCCCACTACAATTGCAATACCAACAAAACAACACCCCTGAACATAGATCTTCCCCTCCATAACACATTGACCCCCGAATCAGCGACCAAAAAATTTTTAGTTATATTTCTCTTACATTTTTTACATTTTTTAAAAATTATTTCTGGAGAAATAACTTCGATATATGGGTGCCTCAGATGTGTTGATAATTACTAGAATAAAAATAATTTATATACAGTACCAGGAAAATAAATGACGTATAGTGATTTCTCTATACATGTCGCCAAGACCTGGACGATAAATGTCTCGGACGCCGAAGATTATAAACGTAACATTTTCGTGACTAATATTGATACAGTTTTTTAATGGACACGTTTTAGTAAAAAGTCGCTGCTTAATTGGCAAATAAAACACGTCGACTGCGTTCGATCCGTCAAAGAGGCCGCGGAATCGTTGTCGCTGAATTTTGACAAGACTATTAAGCAATCGCCGGCAGATAAAGCGCACAGAAATTTCAGACAGGAATTTTATTTATCGGACACGGGGTGCGCGCGGCTCCATTTCCGTGCAGTCTTCAATTAATCGCTCATTCGAAGAAAGAGGTTCGTGCTTGGCTAACTATCTCGATAGTCGTGTGTCACAGTACACTCTCCCGGCTATCGGATACCGATAATGAAAATTTAAAGGGCCTTCCACCAGGGTTTCCCCCTGCTCTCGCTTTGTGATAACACGAGACGGCCCGGCCAGGATTATCGTTACCCACTCGAGCGACCGATTCACCTCGCGAAATGCGAACATCACACGGAACGATAATTAAAAACCGTGCGAATTATTCAAGAGAGCGAACCAACCCCGCCCCCAAAAATAGTTATTCTGATTTAACACGTCAACTGCCTCCTCAGTGACAGCGATCTTTGACTAGGTTTAGAAATCCATTTTTATCGTGACACATCCGGATAAATCGAATGTTATTAGGATATTCAGAATTCAAAAGGGTTAAGACAACACCCCGTATAATACATTTTAAATCTCCAGTTTCGGTTGCATTAATTATATTACTCTGATTTTGTAAGAACTTCTGAGATTGCAATATTTAGCTTGTTTTCTCGACATTTTAATTTTTATTTAAAAACGTTTTATCCAACATTTCAATTTATCCGAAACGATTTTAAGAATTCACGAAGAGGGGGCTACGAAATTAATTTGCAGAGCTGACAGAAATTTTCGGTTTCTCGTGGGAAACGGGCGACAAAGACATTCGAGTCACGGTGAAATAAATGATAAGGGAGATTAATAATATCGGGAAGCCAGGACGAACGGACGTTAATTGATCAGAAGGTCGCCAGAGTTTGCATCGCAGTTTACGGGGAATGACGCAGACGTGATCGTTGTCGTTGGAAGTTCAGAAATCGGATTTCAAACCTGGCAGAACCGTATTATCCGGCTGAATTACGTAATCGAGTTATCGTGGAAAATAACTATTTACACGTCTCGTTGTGTGCGCCCCATCGAATATCCCATTACCATGTCCCAACAAGCCTATTCCGCTCGGTTCGTTCCACTTGTACCCGGCATATTGTACGCGCGTCTTGTTTCTAATTACAATTTCATTCCCCTCTCCCCCCGGCCCTACTCCACCCCCACCATTCTCACCCCCTTTCTCGCGGTACATTGTTCCCGCCCGTAGACTTTATTCTATTCGGTTGCCTTCCTGTCGTTTAACCCCTTGCTTTCTGCAATAACAATGAATAAGATCGCGAAGGTTTCATGTTTGAAAATTTACACCTCCCTAAGGCGCACACTGTCTTCTTTAAAATGACCGGTTTTATATTTCACAATTATTGAAACGATACAAATTCATTTACGGAAAAGAGTGGATGAAATTTCCGTGTCCAAGGATTTATTATATTGAAAATTACGGACATTCATTTAGGGTTGCCATTTTTATATGGCAATATTTACCAGATACAGTGAATTATGTATATATGTCGCCGAGGCGTGGCGGATAAATGACGCGGAGTTATCCCCACCACCGCGGGGGTATACCGTCTTTATTTCGTATGACTTTGTTTAGTAATTTATTAACACGAGGGCTATTCCAAAACATTTAAGTAGCGTACGTGTAAATTAAATCAGTTCCATATGAATAAAATGAAAAATATGAAAATGGAATTCTAGGTCGGAAGAAAAATTTAGAATTTTAGAAAGCTAGAGTAGCCCCTGGTGCAAAAGGTTAATTAATTATTATTGACGAGAGTTTAAATATTAATGAGCAGAGTATGTGTTACGGGAGAATCTACATTTTTATATTTTATCGTTCTCATCCTATTTCTGTGTCGCTGCATTTTGAAGCTCTTGCATTTTCATACTAAACTCACGAATATTCCCAGAATATATGGGACGTTGTCAGAATTGAGAAATGTCAGAACACTATTCTTATATCGTATTATATTGCGGTGCAGCCTTAAATTATGTTGTACAATTTTAAATAAACTTTGCATATCTTCCACAAGCATCTCGTATAAATTCTGCATCGATTTTACATAAATTATGCATATTCTGACATAGAAAACTAGCATAAAAATTCCTCCGTCCGGTAATTAATATTATAAATCGTAACTTCTTATTGTACGTTTTATGAAACACGTTACTTCGATTTTGCAGAGGTTTCAAACGAACGTATGAAAAATTTACTCCTAAAAACGATAAAAAATCGATGCGCTCGGGATGAAATAACGCAGCATTCGGTTCCGCCGCAGGTTTTCATCGGGCAATTCACTCCAATATCCGAGCGAATTATTTTTTAATCGAAGTTAATTATATTTAAAATATCTAGGTCGGGTTTAATAAAAGCGCTCGCTCCGCGCAGCTCGCGCCGCATTTATTCCGCGGAGTTACATTTACCTCGTTTACTTACTAATTAATTTATGTTTTTCTTTTCCCTTTATTTTTCTCTGCTTGCCACTATTCTACGTTTCCTTCGCTCGCAGCGTAAAAACTGTAAGCTCGCCATTTTCTGTTAAGAGCGTTACGCTACTGGTAATAAACAGCTTCAGAAATGAACGAGTTCGTTAAACTTGCGATCGATAAAAATTTGTAAACCGGATGCAACACTGTCCTGAGGCTGTAAATTTATTTTTGTTTCTAAATTCCATAGAACCTCTAATATCCGCATGTTCGTGTAAGGTACTTGAACAAACCTACTGTTTATTGTCACGTGGTCATATATGGATAGCACTGTGTTACCTCGATAATAATTATTACTGTAATAACCTTACAAAGATCGCAAATGTTTCGAATAACTTTCGAGCTAGTGATCTCCTCCGATCGAAACAGGATTGCATTTTAAAAAAAGTTAAAAATTTCTGGTAATAGCCAATTATATTACATTTTATCTTCCCAGTATGCTGGTTCGATTAACTAAATTCTTATTTCGATTTTGGTGAACTATCTGAGGTAGTATTGTTACTTTTTAATGAAGATTCGATTGTGTAAAATTTTAATTCGATGAAGCATCCAGGCCAGGTATCTGTCGAGCCATAATTTCCGAGGGTCAGGCTCGCGTTGAACGAACATGAGCGATTCCGCGGGACCTTGAGAGAGCGCAGAATCGCATAATAGTTCTCTCGCAGCGATTTCCACAATTATAAAAACAAGCGGCGGCGTCGACACGACAAGTAGGCCAGAGAATGATCAATAAGTTAAATCACTATTCGTGAATCGGATCCCGTGCATTGTGCATTCAATGGGAGCCGACAATCAGGAGACGCGGTGCTGTTAAGAGGATCACGAGTGCTCGAGGTTTATGGTTCGATGCACTTACAGCATCGCTCGGAATAATTTTCCGTCCGTCCCTCTCTTTATTTTCTGCGAAAATGTCGGGGTTCGCAACGTCGGAAGAATCTCTCTCTCTCTCTCTCTCCCTCTCTCTCTCTCTCTCCTTCTGTGTCTCATTCTCTCATTGAGGCAGACACGTCGGAATGAAACACAAAATCAGAATGATTCATTATTTCCTCGGCGAAGACGACACGTACACGCTCGTCGAGTTTCCTTCTAATTATAGAGCCGATTCAATGGCCGGTCTTTTTCCTGCGCACTTCCGCTCGCGCATACGCTCCTCCTGCACCGTAATTAAATGTATTATTATTCGACGGTATTAGTTGTTGCGATTGCGAGTACGCCACCGGCCCAGGAGTGGGAGAAGAGAAAGAGAGAGAGAGAGAGAGAGAGAGAGAGAGAGAGAGAGAGAAAGAGAGGGAGAATGTTGTATGGCGCTGGCAACAATTTATAATTCAGCCGAGGCGCACTATCGAATAACACAGCAAACTGTCGAATAATCCGCGCTAATTTAATAGTAATGACCGGTGCATCCACCGGTCTAATAGCTACAAACTATAACATAATGGTGCGGGCCCGGCCATAACAGATTTTACGCGTTTATAGTTGCGACGAGAGCGCAAGACGCGATATAATTAATCCATTAATACAGGATAATATTTACATTCTGTTTAATGCAGCCGGGCTTTTAATGCCGGAGAATACGATCCGGTACGGATTCGACGATCGGCGAATTAATTTATAAATACGTGATATTCCGCGTAAATCGATTCACGTATTAAAATTGTGTCCGGAAAAATGAACGGCCGGCGATTATTTCGGCACCGGCCGACCGGTGACCACTTTGTCGGCTAATTAGCGCGTCAACCATCGGACATCGAATTAATCGGAGCTGCAGCTTCCGTTGTGTGGCTATAACAATTTGTCGACGGAAAAAGATCGCTTTCGATCCGTGTTCCTGTGGAACGTAAATGTTTATGGAGCGACTGACTGTGTTTATTCCGAGGGGGTGCCAGTCGATTTTCAATCGGAGGGGATGAGTTAATTCGACGTCATGTTCCGGAAATTTTTCAGGTCATTCTGAATCCCCTCTCCCCATGGCGGTGGGTGGGTCTATTTTGACTCAGAGTATCAGAATTGTAATTGAGAAATCGAAAAGACTGATGTGTCTGCAAGGAATATCTTCAAAAATATATCTTAAAAAATTAATAACAGCTGCGAACAGTCCCATGGTCGATTGTATAGCTATAAAAATTATACCAGAATTATACTAAATAAATAAAAAATTATCAATTATACTTATAGGTGTAGAAACTATGTAAAACTTTATCAGATTAAGATTACGTAAAAGAGAACTCTTAATTGCATTATAACAGGTATTTATGTTGGTTTATGCTGTACATGCTGTATCTACGTTGACTGTGAAAACATGTTTGTTTAAACACAGTAATTTACCAATTTATACAAACATACAATAATCAGAAAATTCACTGCATCACCTCATAAACGATTTTGGTCAATCAGCTTTCTCCGCAATTACTGTCGAAGACTGTTCTCATAGGCGCTCAATAGTGTCGGTAAAGTAGGTGAGCACCCGAAAACGTTGACCGACTCGTCGATTGTTCGGATTGGAACGTCCCAACCGGAAGTGAAAAGAATCGGGTCGGCGTTCGCAAGGAAACCCAGTTATCCGTCGTAAATATTGAATTTCGGTCGGGGGCTGTTCATCATAACGGCGGGATAAACAAATTTGCATGCGGCCAGTCGGTGCTCGGATCACCTCGGAATCTACAAACCTGGCGGCAGAGAGAAAGGGAGAACGAGAGAGGAAGAGAGAGAGAGAGAGAGAGAGAGAGATACAGTTCCGACGAGGAAGTTGCCGCCGAGTAGAAAGTTTGTTCGCGGCGTCAAGGGGCAACCTATGAAAACCGTATCGGCGAGCGAAAAGTTTCTTCGTCGAGATCGATTGATCGCCGACACCCTCGCGTTAAAAGCCACGCGGCAGGGTGGAGGGACGGGGTGGGTTTTCGGTAGTCCTGTCTACTTAACCTTCTTCCGGCGTTCGAATTTCTGTCCGACCCGCTTTCCTCAGACCGTCCCGTCCCATTCACGACCTCGGCCGAACGAGATCTTCGCCCCCTCCGAGAATAATGCTACCGGCGTCGCCCGTAATCAGTGTAATACACCATACCGCTCGATCAAACTGGAACTGGCCTGTTACAATAATCGGCGGCAGGAAAATTCATATAACACAGTCGTCGTTTTATATAAAATTCACACAAAACATTGAAACGAAGCAGTTCGGGGTCACCTATTTTGTTGAAGAACTCCGGAAAAAATTAATCTTCGAATAAAAATAGGGAAATTGGAAATGGGGAATTAAATCAAATCTCAAAAACCTTGCCTCGGAAGGAAATCGCCAATAATAAGACACGAGTGGGAAATAAAACTGTCCAAACACGGGGAACTGAATAAAATCTCAGAAATCTCGTCTCGAAATAAAATAAAATAAAAAATAAGACAAGACTGAGAGTAAAATTGCCCACAAATGGGGAATTGAATAAAATCCCAAAAAACAATAAAATGTAGCAGTTAGTAGAAATTGGGGTACCCAGTTTCCTGAAGAACACCAGAAAAAAATTATTCTTCGAATAAAAATAGTAAGGAACTGTGAATAAAATTATCCGGAATATGGGGAATTGAATAAAATCTCAAAAACCTTTGCCTCGGAATGAAATCGCCAATAATAAGACACGAGTGGGAAATAAAACTGTCCAAAAACGGGGAACTGAATAAAATCTCAGAAACCTTGCCCCGAAATAAAATAAAAAATAAGACAGGACTGAGAGTAAAATTTTCCAAAAATGGACAATTGAATACAATCCCAAAGAAACAATAAAATGTAGCAGATAGTAGAAATTAAGGTACCCAGTTTCCTGAAGAACACCAGAAAAAATTATTCTTCGAATAAAAATAGTAGGGAACTGTGAATAAAATTATCCGGAATATGGGGAATTGAATAAAATCTCAGAAACCTTGCCTCGGAAGGAAATCGCCAAAAGATAAGACACGACTGAGAATAAAATTGTCCGAAAAAGGGGAATTGAGTAAAATCTGAAAAATCTCGAATCGAAAGGAAGTGGTGCTATGATGGACGATGGTCGGCAATTAAGGGGATGAATTAATGATCGAAGGATTTCTCTAAGAGAAATGTGTATCGAATGCGGGGCAACGTGTAAAACGAGCCGGTCGACGAAGGAGGTCGTAGATTGGAGTAAATTCAGTTTATTACTCCATGAGTAAGCAAGAGACAAGGGAAGCGAGTAGTTTATTGAGAATTACTGTGATAAATAAGGCGGGGGCAACCAGTGGAAGAGGTTACGCCGAAGGGTGGGGAATGGCAACGCGAGGAGAACGATCTCCGCACTCCATGCATACTGCTCGTAATGTGCACCGTATGCGGCCACGTTCACATGCACCCTGCGACTCTATCCGCACGCGTTTACGCGTGTTCCAAGCGCAAACGGCTGTACACATATACATCCACCACAAATACACACACACACACTCTCTCTCTCTCCCTCTAATATCTCGCTCTCTCTTTCTATCTCCGGCCTCTCTCTTCCCCTTTACACGCGGTCGTGTTTATACGACGCACTGTTCACAAGTGCACGTGCCGAGAATTCAGTCTCGTGTGCACACATGAACGAGCACACCGGGTGTCCCTGGAATACCGCATCTTGCGTCTGAAAATTTACTGACTATTCGATAGAAAATCACAGCGAAACGGTTCCCCCTATACCGATAATTACAGATAATTATAATAGTGTAAAGCGGAAAATCTTTAGGAAAAATACGAAGCAATATTAAGTGACAGAAATCACGCACAATTGAACAAAATTTAGATGTATTTTCAATTTGAATCTGTTGCAAAAATCCACCACACTTCGGACAAATTTTGATGAAACTTAAAACATTTTGTCTTTCGTTGAATTATTCTTCATTTAATACCTTCAGTTTCTTCACACAAATCTTTTTTATTTATTAGCTTTAATTCTTTTTCATTCAGTATATTCAATTCTTCGTCGTAGCTCGTTTTAACTTTTTGGTGATCCAGTTTCTTCTATAGAGGACGACACTAAAAACAATTTTCATCTGCTAAGTAAATTGATTTCTTTCTTCGATTCTAAAGTTCAGAATTTTCGACTTCGGTGAATAATTTCAAGAGTAGAAGAATCGTCGGTCATAATTCACAGTTCCATTGAAAGACCGCGATTCAGGAGATTGATGCGCAATACGCGGGCGTCTGAAATGATCGGACACCCTGTACGAGGGGTAGTTTGTTGCCGGTGGTGCAAAGGGGCGATTCTTCATGGAGAAATAAGTCGAAAATTCGTTGGGAGCGCGTGCATCGAATAGACTGAGCAAAGCGCGTCATTAGGGTCGGTTTCCACTTATTGCAACGCGCGTCTGGCGGATGAATCTTCGAAATGAAATTCCCGAAAGACCGAAATCTCGACAAATCATTGTGACCGTACTGCGAATGCAAAACAGAAATTCTCTGCGCCAATTCCAAGAAAAGAAAACCAAAAAAAAATTTCTTTATCGAAGTACACATTCCAATCAAAATTTAAGTCAAAACATTATTGCTAGACTGTGGATTTTCACATAAAATAAAAATTGCCTGCATTAATTATAAAGCGCAGTAGCTACATACATTTTTAATAACTTTATTAAAACAATGCCTCAACAATGGGGCTGGAAACAATTCCACAGTATTTTAAAATTTATAAAATGATTTTACTGTTTTGTATTTGATCTAATAATTTTTTGTATAAATTCTTAAAATACGCGTTATTACAAAACAGTATATATAAATTGCTTTTATTATTCGGTGATGGTATTAATAAATTGAGAATGTAGGTACGACGTGATCATTTTGTCGTAAATGCGATTTGACGTTTATCCGTCAAATTTTGTTCTGGAAGATTTGTCGATGAATAATGGACCACCCGGTACGTGGGGAGTACGCAAGAACTTTGAAAGCAGTAGCGCTATTGAATTTGTCTCGGCGTCAGCTACATGATCTAACAATATACAGTCTCATTTGAAAGGGAAGAATTACCTTCGGTAGTCGGACGTTCAATATTTTATTAACCGGGACGACCAGCTACACCATATAACTCCCCACACAACAAAGTTATCCCCTCCCGGGGTGTCGCAAAAACATCTACATTCATTTTTATTTCACACAGTGACGTTCTCGCTCTTCGTTGTATTCAGGTCAGGCTTAATGGCCGCCAACCGGAGCCTCGACTTTAACACTAATCTGCAGAGTGCCGGGCATATAAATAGGGAAAATTCCTGTACAAAATTCACCGCGATTTGCGTCACCGTCGAGTGCCGCACTGGCACAACCTCCTCCCGTGAACATTAGGACTCCTCGCCGAAGATAACAAACGGTCCCGCAATCGTTAAAATATTAGCAGACAGCAGGAAAAGTTTATTCGAAGTGGTACTTTCATTTTACTACACTCTCCGGGAAAATTACAAGTGTTAGTCCGTTACGCATCAGTCGCGAAAAAATCGGAATTAAATAAAAAGGTCAATCGTGTTTTTAAATGTTAACAGATAGTTACAAAGGTTTATTTAAAGTGGAACTTTCATTTCAGAACACTCCCGAGGGAAATATCAAATGTCACAAATCGACAAGACTATGCAATAATAATTTTAATAGATTGCAGCGAAAGATTGCAGCAAAAGGGAGTTAATTAAAATTTCATTTCGTCCGACAATAATTTTAACAGACTGTAAACAATGTACCGGTGATATTAAATTCCTTCGACGATTCTTCTGCATTGTGTTCCATTCTAAATGCATGCGATCCGCAGTCTAATTATGAGAAAGTGTGCATCTGCATTCATTGCTCGGCATGTCGTGAATGCGACAACTCCTTCTGAAATTGTTATTCAAATGAAAATTATCGAGGTTCTTTCGCATAAAGCTCAGCCGTGAAAAAAAGACTATTATGTTTCCGCGAATGTACGCACAGAACGGACCCAGGTGCGCCAGGCGATAAACGAAACGCATAATTATTCGGCGATAACCGTTTGATAATAATATCCCGGTTGCTCGACAGATATTAAAATAGTCAGTGGTGTGCATAGCTTTCATGCGATTCAGAAATGAACTATAACTCGACTCCGTTCGCAGAATCGGCTTGCACAGAAGGGTTGGGGATGGGGTGGGAGTGGGGAGGAGAGGGGTGGAGGAGTTTGGGGGCGTGTATGCGCATAGACTCGATGGCCAAAGCTTGCTGCTGCACTGTCACACAAATATGACACCGGGATCGAACGGAATTCAATACTGGTTTGAAATTTGTAATCAGATTGACGGCGAATTTCCGACGAATCGTGACAACATCATCTACATGCATATATGAAGAGGCTCGAGAGAGAGAGAGAGAGGGAGAGGCAGAGAAATTCGAATGACAGATGCAAATGTAATCCCAGCTTACGTTCCGTATATTATTTCACTTTATGAGGGTAATGTGTACTTGCATCTGTGTGCCAACTGTGTGTGCCACGGTTCTGCGTATTTGTCTCTGTAGGAACGAAGTGACCATGCGCACACCACGGCCCATTATTGCTACAGTAATTTTGCTACAATGCACTTTTCAGCGTTCCTATGGCGCGCCGTATCGGAAACCGATAAGATTGAAATTATGAGTTGCAATATTGACCCCCGAGCCAATATCAACGGTACAGCCGGCGATATTTTTGATAAACTTGTAAACGCGTCTAACGGACAAAAAAAAAAGAAAAGAACGAAAAAAAAAATAGAGGACAGCGTGCAAACGACGAATTTTGCGACGGCGTGTTTCGGAAAATGAAACGGAGAAGGCAACGCGCGGACGACGACGACGGTGGAACGAGATTTATTTCGGACGAGGTAATAACGAGGAAATTTCCAAGATGGCCGAACCCCTTGATAGAATAACAGCGAGTGGATCTATCGAAATTCAATAGATTCCGACGGCGCAGAATGTAAATTTAATTGCGGAACGCCGGGGCACGCTCTCGAACCACGTTGACACAGTTATCGTGGCAGAGTTCTGTCGTGTAATTGCACGCGTGCTTTGTCTAATATTTTATGAAATTCAGGGGAGAGATGAATATCTGAATTGCGATCAGAACGATTTTTTTTTATGATAAATTGTGTGCGCCAATTTTCGAAGCTCGATCTTCTTTCAACCCCTACCGACCCTTAATCGATACCTAAAATTTCCTACGACGTTTAATAACATCAAAAGAATTTTTTTATGGCAAATTGCAAAAGTCAATGACGTGGAAAATATTTTGCAGTCAACGTTCATCGTGCAGAGAAATAATAAATGCGTCGAACAAGTTTATAATAAAGCTGGTAACAAATATATATAAATATATTTATTTTAGTAGAAACCTAGATTTTCTTTCAACCCTTTTCGACACTTAATCAGTACTTAAAATTTCCTATGACGTTTAATAACATCAGAAGAATTTTTTTTATGGCAAATTGCAAAAGTCAACGACGTGGGAAATATTTTGCAGTCAACGTTCATCGTGCAGAAAAATAATAAATGCATAGAACGAGCTTATAGTAAAGCTCGTAATAAATACATACTAAAGCTTCTATTTTAGTAGAACGATTTTAATAATTCTTTTTCGACCGGTCGCCTAAATTTACTATTTCAGCCTCCTCGTTTCGTATTTTCCCCAGCCCATATTTCGATCGAACACAATCCATGAATATTTAATATATTAATTTCGATAGTTAGCAATAAGTAGCATATTTAGTAGTTATTTAATGAAACCGTTATTAAGTTATATTGGAATTCATAATTAAACAGCTGCATTAGTTAACTACGAAATGGGCGAGGCCCGCGTCGAGGGCTCGTGCTGTAATAATCGCGAGTAATAATAATAATAATTATTATTTATCCCGCGAACAACTATGTTGAAGGCCGAAGCGGATAGCCGCGAACCGGATTAATTACAATTCATACCAGAATGCTTATCCGAAGTGATGAAAATTAGTTTCGCAGCTGCGCAAAAATCGCGCGCGGGCGAAGATATTCGCAAATGCGTAAACGCTTTCCCATCAATTCTTATCAATTAATAATGAACTGCGAATTGTATGCATTGTTGAATAATTAAAACTACGGAGAGGGGAAATCAATTTTGCTTCGACTCCCGTTCCTTCTGATTTTTGGTTGAAAATTTTTCTGTAATGATTCAGGTTGTAATCATTAAAATCTGTAAACCGGTAATGGAACGAGCGAATCCCGTGTCGATGAATAATATCGGGTCCAGCAATCTGACAGGGAGCCTTGCCGAAACGTCGAAGCCTGTTAACAATTCGAATTAATTACGATCGACCGGTTATAAAATTATATGGACCGTAATGATAGGTAATACTATGCTACTAATTGCGTGCGCGATGCTTATGCAATTCGCTGACGGTGATCATCGCGTCGGTTCGAGCGTTTATTCATATTCTGCGCGAGACAGGAATAAACCGCGCGCGGTCAGATCGAAGAGCGCGCGCTTGTTTCCGCGCGAGTGCGCTAATCAACGCCATAAGAGACGAAATTTGTTTTTGTCGGGACACAAAGAACATCTAGGGAAAAATGAATTAAAACGCGCTATAGAATGACCCAATTCTGGAGTTGTGACATAGATCGTGTAGGGCCACTATTTTCTTGTGACTGCGCCGAACGTAGAAATAGACAGCGGTTGTACATACCGTCGATTAAACCATTCAATACAGTTGAAATTATATCGTGTTTACCGTCATTATAATCCCAAAAATGTCACGAATAAGTTGGCGAAGGTTCCATAAAAAGATAACGAAAAATAAAGAAGTTTTGTAATTGCATTACTAGTGTGCCCCTCACTGGAGGGGAATAGACGAACTGACTAAGATCGTGTAGTTCTTTTTTTCTTTTATCGGAGATGAATTATCGAGAATTGGTAACCCCAATTTTCTACGTCCATTTGAGACCAATTAAGAAATCAAATAAATTTATAATAATTTATTTATTATTAACAATCGTATCATCCCTTTACAATAAAAATTCCTGTAAAAGAACCTTGAATTAATAGTGAACGAAAGATCGCAGCCGAACAAATTACGGTCGAAGGAAAAATAATGCCGGCACGGTTATAGTGATCGTGTCGCGTCTCTCGTGTCTAGATCATTCTCCTTTCGCGAGGTATAATTAGACGATGGCTGTTTATTCGGGTTTTCGTCGACTGTTTCGCCGGAGAAGTGAGTCAAAGGGAAATTTGTTTTTGCCAATTCGGTGCGGCGACGTCGGCTCGAGAATAAATTCAACACACGGTTCTGCTGTTAACGAATATCTAGATGGATTTAATGTTTCTCTACGAAAGTGTCTAGTTTGTTTATGTTTAAAATACTCGCCGGGCGAAACAGTTCTGGCAACCGGTCAATTGAAAAATGAAGATAAAACGTGGACGTTGCGGTCTGGCTGTTTCCTTGTCGAATCTATTTACGGATGCCATAGATTAATCGGAAGAGTGTAACAGCATCGAGGAGGCAGCTTCTTGCAATTTTTTTCATGGAAATGTGCAATCTTTTGCTTGGTGTAAAACGGAATCCGCTGACAGTGATTTTGCAATAGATAATTGCCGATGGGAGTAAGAAGAGAATTGTTTGACGATGAGTTCACGCTATAAACTTCATTGAGTCTCGACGGTATATTATTACTTCTAAACATAGCATCCATTATGGCAACGACCACGATAAAAATATCTATTTTATCACCGTCTTTGCTTTAAGCACATTTTTTAACGACGGTACGTTTTAAATAATGACGCAATGACTTTTTACTAATGCTTTACGCAGTTTAATCACCTAATAAAACATTTTATTGAATGCAGCACACCTCTGTCACGAAAAATTTTAATTTTGCACAAAGATATCGTTATTACCTATTTTCTATCTTTCTTTTAAATAATGTAATTTTTGAAAATATTTTTAAAAATTCTTCCTCATGACACAGATGTGTTTATGCGGTATTGTTGCAGAGTGTACACTTCAAAGAAGCTGTTGGAACCGGAGCGAAGATGTTTTGGCAGCGGATCAATTAAGCCGAAACGAACACCGTTCGAACACTGGTTTCCGGTGCTGAGAAGAGGGTTCGTTCGTTTAGTGACTGTCGAAAACGTGAGTCACTCGAGGAGGAACGCGCCTCGTTCCGCATTAATTATCGTCCGAGAAATCTGCGGCCGCAGGTATTCGTAGAGAAGGGCCACAGGAGTGTATTTCTGTTTCAGGTGAAGAGGACAACGCCGAAGAGGGGCGAAAGAAACGCATTCGAGGCATGTAATCCGTTTATATTCCCCGTGACTGGTCCTTCCCTCATCGGTCCCTGTTACACGAGCCTGGGCTCCACTTCAATTTAACTTTTATTCCGCTATTTTTTCCGTATTCTTCCATTTGCTCCTCTTACCATTTTTATTCTCCTACTTATTACGGTAACTGCTTCAACATTTCTACAATTTAATACAATAGAGAAATGAAATAGTGAATAATGAAAAGTGAGCATCTTTTGGTCGGATTTAACAATTTTTGGAGAGCATAAATTTTGAGCAGCTTTTCAAGCCGGGGAAATGTACATTCTAACACTATTATTGTCACGAGATATTATCGTCAAAATTTAGCACCTGGTTTTACTTTAACAATTGCGCTCAGCCATCACGATTAATTTTCCAAAAATGTGAGAGCAAATCGTTCCAACAACTATTTATAAATAATTATACAATGTTCCAAAGATGTTGGTAGTTGTTTGCACTGTTAGGTCATTGTTTCATAGTTTCACCAGCAGGGATTTTTGTTGTTTCCTCGGGAGCGAAATATTTGGGCCGCTGCCACTCGAAGATTAATTGATGCAATCATTCGAACACTGGCTCCTGCCAAAGGGAGCCGCGGCTCCGAGCGCTGCCAAAATGGTTCTCGAAACTGAAGTTCTTCGTTTTCTGATAGTCCGCGGCGATATGTCGAGGTTCGTCTCGTCCTCGTTTTCAATTTCGAAATATATTAGAACAGTCACGTGAAGTGTGTGTGAGAGAGAGAGGGAGACAGCGTTTATAGTTCGTCGATTTGGTACTCCCGGGAGTATCGATACAAGGTGAGGAGAAGTTGCGTCTCGAAAAGTTCCGATGGGACAAAGAATAACACCAGAACGGAAGTTAAGCCCTCCGGAGTTCAATTAACGAGCTCCTTAATGTCTCCCGTTGGTATTTTATTCGATGTTCTATTTAATCTTCGCGAAACTTTTGCGCACTCGATGCTACACAATTTTCTGCGATAAACAGGACTGAAAAATAAGGAAAAACGTCGGCGCATTAACCGGAGGAAAGTCTCGAAAATATTTCAGCAAAATGTCGAGCAAAATCTGGAACCCATTCGCGGTCGAATACATTTGAATTACATTTACTGATAGTAGACGACACATAATATTCCTGTGCTGAGAATATTCAAAGCAGGAGCGGCTTTGATATATTATTACTGCTGATGACGTCAACGAATTAATTTCTAATCTCACTCACAACATCTCCATGATCTCGTTCTTGCTGCATCATGACGGTTCTTTTAAATAATTCAGTTGTACAGTCGCAGTCAAGTGTACAGAGACTAAATTCGACGAAAGAATGGAAGAGAAAAATTGGTGAACTTCAACCGACTCTGGCGACATTAAAAAATTTTGTTCAGAACCGAAACCACCACGAATTTTAAGATTCGAGCCTCCTCTTTACAGGAAGCTTAAAAAATTTGATGTACGACTTTTTGTTGCTGTTTTATTGAACATTGAAATAGAAGTCTACCACCTCCAATAAATATACGTAAGGAAGATTTTCTAATTTTTCACTTGATGTTAGAACGTCTTTGAAAAATAATAACTGACTACATTTAAAGTAGAGGCTTCACGCTTTCAAATAAGCCCAGAATTATTATCCTACGTTATGACAAGTTAAACATAAAGGATTTTCGAACAAAATGCAATGCTTTCTGAATTTTGCACGCCAATTTTTGTAAACAAACGGTCCGCACTTATTAACGTCAAACATCGGTACGAGGACGGGTTCGGTTGATTTTTTCACGGGATTTCCCATCGGCCACCAGGAAACCGAGTTCTTCCGCCTCGTGTGACGTCGACGTGTTCCACGGGCGCGATTTCATATTCCAACGAAGGAAAGTATTTTGCATAATTTATTTTACTGCAACTTCTTTCCACCTTGCCCGGTGCCTGTTACCCCGCGCTGTTCCCCTCTGCTGGTGCACGGGTGCCCCTGCCCCACCCCCTTTCAGGCTATCGGCCTCTAGCTGGCCACGCCCCCCTTTTCGAAAACTCGCCCCGCTGTCTCCGCGTTACGTTGGATTTTGAGTCGCATGTATCAAAACTATCGGGATCGATCGGCGGCCTCGCTTCTCCTCTCTATATGGAGGACCGTCTCTCGTTTCTATGAATTATTAATATCCGAATCGGCGAGTACATATCGCCGCGATGAGTTATTACTTCTCGGAGCGAAAGGGGGCGGTCGGTGGGCGGGGCCGGAGCTGGCTCGCTAGCCGGAGAGAGAGTTAATCAACCAGAGAAGCTACGGATTTGCGAAATAATTGCTACGAATCGACTGGCCTTGCTCACGATTCGATTAACACTTTATAAAGCAAAGTACGAGCGAGTCGCCGAGAAAAATTCCCCGAGCATCACGCGATTATAAATTTAGCCAACATCCAGAATTGATTTTCTGCAATCAGCAATCACTACGCTGCGGATCTTTGTGCAAAATAAAAGTGCTCTACCTCGATTGCAAGAGATTCAGTTCTTTATTTTTGTTACTTGTCTGTTCACTATCTCAACTTGAACCTTCGCACTTTTGTTGTAAATTCGGAAAATTCGCAGTCGATCACCGGGCACGTACGAAGCAAAACGGCGAGCGTTGTTTAAAATAAAACGACTTTTCAATGTCCGCTCGTGAAAGAAGTTGCAGAGGCCCGTCAGCGAGATCGATAACGGTGTATAAATACGCGGGGAAAGTGGCCAGAAATAGTCGATTACTAATTGGTACAGCGACGACTCTTTTAGCCGGCGAACGCCCGGAAACTCGGCGCATTTAATTTCGAAGAACGTAACCGTTTATAATTGCTTAACCTTGTTTGTTCAACCGGGCAAAAAGAGAAACAGAGGGAGAGGGGCCGGGAGGGAGATCTTAACTTCTCTTAAATCGCAAATTGACTCGGAACTTTCAGCGAGAGCAGCCGTTCACTTGCCTCGGCATCGAACGACGACGGCTGCCAATTAACGCGGGATTAACGAAAGATTGTTAGCCACAATGGTGGTAATTAATGTCAGCCCGGGCACGCCGGCCAAGACACTCTCGATAATCCCGGTGTATCTTTTCCAATTAATTTTGTAGTCCCTGCACACGGGTAATTAGTCCCGGTGTTCTCGATAACCTGGCCAAACCGATCGTTGCCACGCGATCGCACGAATTATTAACAAGCGAACGTGACCGATAAACTGCCCTGATCGACGCGGAAAAAGTATCTTTCGTCGGATCTGGCACGCTTCTACAAATTAATTTCAATGTAATCTCTAACAATTCGACGAAAATCCGTATTTCGTACTGAACTTTTGGAGATACCACTTTTACAAAAATTCGGTAACGAGATATTGTTGAAACCATTGTTCTTAATTTTTTCAGAATTTTTTCATAAATTACATCGTCGTTGAAAAAAGTCAGAATCAATTTCTTCGACGCCTCTTTACCTTTTTGTAGGTTGCGATTGTTAAATGCATCCGGATTTTTTAAAAAATCGATTTTCCAACCGAAAATTCTGAAATAATTCACTGTCATGTGTGCTGTTAGGTAGAATGTTCATCCATTTTTTCGTAATTTTTTGTTGAGCCGAACAGAAGAAACAGAGATTCATTAAACAATGCTCACCCTATAACTACCCTTGTGGTGCAGGTACAGCGACACAGAGGGGTTGTCACAGAAGGGTTTCTTTGGGAGGCCTGTCGAATGTTGTGACCAAAAATCAATTTGGTTTGGGGGCATTCTTGACCATTTTATCCAGCTATACCCTTGTCAGCACTAGTTTAAACAAATTCACAAAGAACATTCGGAAAGACACTCACGAACAAAAAGATATGTTGAAAGATCGTTCATTCGCACGAACGGGGCTGTTCAAAGAAATGCAACCATGGGGACCGAAGGAAGGTTCGTTGACAAACGTCGATGGGGAACGATAATGTTCGCATAATAACCGCATTAATAGTTGAGGCTTCAGTCTCGAGGCTCTCGCTTCGCCGCTTTTGTTCCCGAATAAATTCGCAAACATCTGCTCCCGAAATTGTCGGCGTGCAAGGAATCCGGGGGAATAAATAGAAACGCTCAGGAATCTCATTCGAGACCGCTACAGGCTGATTCACAAATCGCGAAGCGCAAACAAAGTTTCGATTACCGATGCTACTCCGGTCCGATCGTTTTCGCGAACAAATAGAAACCCCCGCATATAATCTCCATCCGAACAAATGCAACGCAAACGAATACTCTCGATGACCTAACAGTCTTTTACCGCTAAACATTCCCGCTAAGCAGCAGGCTCGTTAACGCTAAACCTACCGACACTTCTTGCAGGTAGGACAAGATACATATATTTCTTGGAGAATCAAAACTAAAACGGGAAATAAATACTGAAAAATACATTGTATAAATACTTCGATAAAAGTCGTAAAGATAAATAGCGAGACGATAATGTTGAAGTTTGAAGAGATCCATTTGACCGGTAGGTTTAGTGCTGAACGACAAAAGTTTGTTTTATGGCAAACAGGAATTTTGATATCACTTTTGTGGCCTAGTTGCAGGGACAACGAACTGTTTAGAAAGACAATTTTTCCTTTTCTTCGAATGACTCTATACGGGAATTTATTTAATTTATCTGCTGCTTGTGGGAAATAAACATTCGAGTGAAGGACACGAAGTTCCATTCTTTCGCGTCACGAGCGCGCAAAATCGAGAATGCAATTATTTGTTAGCACAGTTTCGCGCGAACGGGATTTGGTCAACAGACTCGCCAAGATGTTTGTTGTCGACCGGCAACAAGAAAATATCGTCAGAGCCGAGGCTGAATGACTTTTCCCGTGGGGTGTTGGGCGGAGAACACGTGGCAGCTCGGCGACAACGTAATTTATCCATTCGGAGGCCGGCGAACGAGCATCCGTAAGAAAAACAGGGAACTTTTCCGGTGGTGGCACGTGTTGTAAACTTCGCACCGCATAAAAGCATGCAAATTACGGCTCGCGTGTACGTGCTTCGCATAAAGCTCGGCCCGCGCACACTTTATTTTCGCGCTTAACCGACTCCATTCCTCCCCTGATCAGACCCGGCTCGTTCGTCGCGCCCTCCACCTAGACAATCTGGCTAGCTTTGTTCCACGGTGTACGGGTCAACAAATTAGAGGCACAAATAGACACCTAATTTTACGGTAATCACCGCTGTGACATTGCGTGCGACCACTGGCTGGTTCTAACGAGCTGTCAATGCGAGTCTTCCGGCTGCTCTATGTTCTTTTTATTCGCCGAGGGTACGTTGTTCTTACTACAGCTATTCAATTGTGACAATCTGTCAGTGTGATTTTTCAATTTACTCGGTACTCGGTTTTCACTACTTTTTTTTCGTTTTCTCGATATATGTCCACAACACGGGTCTACCCAGAGACATATATCGGAGGTACTATTCTTTGATACACTGCAGAAAAGGACAGCGAAGTTCGAATGACCTCGGTCGCCGAGGAGTGTAAACATACATGTCTACACGATGTATGTCCAAAACACGAGTCTGGCCAGGGACAATTATCGCCTGGAAGATACTATTCTTCAGCATTATAGAAAAGGACAGTGAAGCTGTAGAGGCTCGTGGCCCCTCACGGGGTATAACCCTGAGCAGTGGGGACAGTTCTGGGACTTTTATCGGCTGGATATCTGGGACAATTATCGAATAAGAACTGTATAATATTTTTACTCCATTGGTGCAATTCTTCGGTTTATTCCTTGTTCGTTCTATGAATTTCAGAAGTTTGAACAATTTTCTAATAATTTATTAATGCATACTGATCATACCACCTGTACTCCTTAATAGCATAAGAACTTCGTGGGTCCTATTAATTTAATGTACGAGGGCAATTCTTAATCCTCGAACAGGAATTTCTCCTAGCAATACATTGTTCTTACCAATTCAACAAATAATCCTTTCACTTTATTGTGCAATAATATCTATAATTAACTGCATCGTGTTTACCTTGATTTTGACAATATCTTTCCCACGTCAATTTTATTCTTTCTATTATTATAAATAGAAAATCTGAATTAAAAGGTTAAGCTTGCGCATAATTTCTGTAGGATAATTCACCGAGTCTGTTGACAATTTCCGTATAATCCACCGAGTCCGGGTCTGCGGCAATTTCTGTAATAATCTACGGGAGTCTGCGCGGAATTTCTAATAATCGAGCCACGTTTTCAATTCCCAAGTCAGCGGGTCGGTCCTAATAATTCATCGGGCGTAGTTTGTTTCGATAATTCGATCTAAAATCGATGCCCGCGGACCGGGCTCGCAAATTAGTTTCCATATCGGCGATATTAGGTCTCCGGGTTTGCGTTCCCCGTTGACGGAACGCATAAACAGCGATTAAAGCTTGGCGATCACTGTAGCCGACGCTACCGCCGCATCCGGTTCTCGTTGGCTCCCAATAGGCCGCCGCGGTTTGTCACAACAAACCCGAGCAAAGATTCGCCAATTTGGCAGCGAGGCCAGAGTAGTTCCGAATAAGTCAGTCAAATGACTCCGAACGCCACGTTTCTTGAATATAGACGGCCCCCTGGTCTCTACAGCTACGAATTACCGATGGGATCAAGATCATTATTAGTATTCGCTGCGAATCTGAGTCAATTACGAGTTCTGATATTTATAATTGAAAATCAGTTAGATTCTAAAGAAACACATCTGAGATATTATTTAGCAAATTTATCTCTTTGGATAAACATTACTTTAACCTGTTAACCGGGCGGGACGTATAAATACGTCAAACGTAAACAATATCGGGCACGGGTAGGACATATGAATACGTCCTTGAAATATATGTTGCGCCCTGGAACGGGTGGGACGTATATTTTCGAACAACAAAAGATGTGTAGAAGTATGGATTTTCATCCATACATGTCTCGACATGAATTTAAGACACGGAGGGAATCAGTATTATCAGTATCAGTATCAGTATCATTTCGCTATTGAGAGTGGTGGACGTGGCGGACGTTATCCAGCTAACAGGTTAAGAATATTGCTAAAAATGTGGGTAGCGCGTTCTCGTTATTTTTATGAAGTAATGCAAAATAGTCCCTTTTAGTGTTCCGTAAACCCAGTATTAATAAGGAAGTTTCATTTTGTAACTTTTTTATTGTTATTAACACTAGAACGACCGGAGCAGTCAAAATGGCTGCTTCCTAATTTTTTCTTTTACAATTACGGAAATTGTAAAAATGTTTTCATCGGAAATTTTTTAATGAACCTCTTCATCAAAGCACATATTACAATAAAAGTTGTTTGAAGTCTGAATGGGCACAGTCTTGTCGCTGTTCCAAAGCAATATACGTCAGTCGCATTTATTGCTCGGTCGTTCTAGTGTTAAAAGTTTTTAAAAAATTTTGTACTAGTTGGTCGAAACAATGGCAGGTCTCCCGACGTTGCGTATCATTTTCAATTTGTAAGGAGCAGATGATCCAGGTGAATTATTAGTGAGCAATATTTTGGTAAGATACTCATCGAATTTATTTAATGTCTAAGTTCTCTAGGAAGTATTGTTTTGTTCAATGTTTCAAAGTACTCGTAAAATATTCGTTTTCATGTTTCAGGTTTAAGTCTAATTGATTCAGGTTCGATTCTGCTTGCGAGATGCTCGATCCCATCGCTACTACTTACCGGCCAGCTGTGCGAGCGAGCCGAGGAAACTTAAGTGTGTCGTACCTGAAACAAACGAAAACGAGATCATTAGTCGATGGAACAATATCTCATCCGTCGTTCGTTGATGCTTTCGCAATACCCATTTTCCATAACATTCTCTATTACCGGTAGACTTAATAATTGATACTCCGATCGAGCAGCCTCATTATTGTCCAATCCGATACTGTTCTCTCCGGTCTGATGCGGGCTCCGACATATACAATCATAACTCCGTGAAAAGGAATCGTACGGCAACGAACCTAGACTCACTTCAAAGCTACAAGCTTCTGCTATCATAACCTATAATTCATTATCCCCTCAGATGCTTGTACACGCTACAGTTATTGAAAAACCGAGGACATGTTCTCTCTCGAAACTGCAACAAATCGCGTCTCTAAAATCGCCCCTGAAAAACAAGTGTGAAACATGAAGAAAATTTTTTTCGCAGTTGAAACTTTCACAGATTTGAAGATCGGATCCTCCTCTTCACAACGAGACCTCGACACTTGATCTACGATTTTTTTACGGGGTGCTATTAATTGATATCTGGAAGCCTTTCGGTAAAAGAGTAACGATGTTCCAGGCTTATTAAAATTGAAATATCTCCTAAATCATTATCTTCTTGACGTAAACGGGTTAATACATTTTTACAGCGGAAGTCCAGATGCATCGATCGGTCGTTAACTTCCGTTTCTCGAAGGCTGCGCGAAATCCAGGAAAGAAGCCGTGATTGAGGAAGAAGTGGGCGAGTCTCTCTCGGGCGACGGGGACGGCCGTTGAAGTGGTTTATCCGCGCGCTATTTCAGTACAGCAGCGCGTGCTCTCGTTTGAGGTCACGTTTGATATTCTAATTGACTTGTTTTACATATTAAAGGACATTCGGCCGATGGGAGAGGAACTTTAATTACGTCGCCGGCTCGCATTGCGCCTCGAGGATGTGGCTCGAGGCGGATTTTCTTTGTCACTCGATTCATCTCTCTCTCGTAAACTCGAAACGATTGCAATCCGAGAAATCCCGCACAGAAACGATTAAAGAAATTATATACATCTCCCATAGCCTCTTACGATACCACAGAAAATTTTCAAACGGACGCACACTTCGATTATCGCCGAAATTTAATTTTCGTTCGGTGATTTTCAAGCGGGAGCAGGGAAAATAATCGCGAATCGTCTCGATCTCGCCGATTTTCTCGCCGAGGCGAGAAGCCGGCTAAATCGTTTTTTGATTTTCCTCCGCGGCTCCGGGACGGGGCATAAATTTTCTTTCACGAGAAACAGACTCCGAACCCTGTTGAATAAGGGAACGGGAAGGGGCGGTGGCAAAGGCGAAGGGGTTTCCGAGGGAAGGGATGATTCAATTGGGGTTCAAAGGATGCTTTCAAAATACTCGACACGGTCAGAGAGTGTAGCTTGTATTATTTAGCCGGCGATTGACATGACGAAAATAGCCCGTCGCGTCCTTCCGAGAGCTCCGACTTTCGTTACGATTCTCACCGCTGAGTAAAACGTCTCCCGATTTTACCCCCACCTTCCCACCTAACCCGGCAGCCATTTCTTCGAGATCCCCTCCGGTGAACTTTTCAAGTTCGTCGGATAGTTAAACTTTGGTCGTTGAGCGCGAACTAGAGCGGATATCACGGACCCCGGGCTCTTGGATTGTGTTCCCGTGAATGAAAATTATTAACAATGCCCTCGTCCCCGTCGTTCCCTCGCTAAATTATTACTCGTAGTTCCCGGGAACGCGACATCGCTTATCCGTGCTTCAATGTTGCTTAGAACTAGAGGAGAATCGCTAGAAGACACTTGCCTCGGATCTCCATGATTTATTGATGGGTCGTTCAAATTTTGTCTCTTTGGAACAGGCGAATTTTGCTCGGTCACGGTTAAACTTTACCTCGGGAAGCCAGAAATTTTCTACCTTTTTCAATGCAATTCTGTAGTTCTTGGCGAGAAAGTCCCAGAAGACTAAATTTTAATGTTAGGAGCTCACTGGTTCGCTGTTTTTGACAGGTAGAAAAACTTCGAATGAGGAACGAATTGGAATTCTTCGTTGAACTCTCGTTTCTCGTAATCGTCGCATGAAATTTTTATTTTCACGGTTTCCCAATTGGAATTTCCGGTTGAGGGGAGAAGAAATCGAGGAAAATTCGTTCAACAAGAGCGCCGCGCGACGTTTCAAGTGCAACAGCCTAACAAGTCTTGTGAACGGAAACTTTTTGAGCAACCTGTACAAGAGAGCCACTGGGGAAACTTTGTTGCGCAAGTTCCAAACGGAATACGGAATTACAGCCGCCTTTATCCTATAATGTAGTACGCTATCTAGTAGATAATATAGCTGTTTGATGTATTAATCCGCTGGCAACACTGTAAGGGTTTTCCGTCGGTGCCCTAGTGAGAGCAGGCTTGCCAACTCACGGTTATTTTGAGATAATTGCATTTTAAAGTTTAATCGGGTTGCTTCCGTCTGCGTATGTGTACGGTCATTATATAATATTTCAGTTGGCGTTCCCGGCTGTCGACTGAAAATATTGTTGTACGCGCGTCGTTATTAGTTGCGGCTACAATTTCTGTTAACAATAGCACTGAACGGTTCGACTCGGAGCGAGCGTATTGCAGTTCGCATGCGCGAGTCGATAACAGGTATTATGATGTATAATTTTATTCAAATTTGATAAGCTTCAAGCGACTTTCGTTTTACCGACGGTTTTCAATTTTCTTCGCGAGATATCAATCGCCTATCCCCTTGTCAACGAGCAGGCGCGATCGCTTTTTAATATTTCCCGTCGCGCGGGGAATTATTATGGGATTCCCGGGCGTGCCTAGCGAGCCTAGTAATATTTCAAGCGACCCGTAACACGCGGGTGATTGATCGTTAACAGGACGTCCTTGGTAGTTCATCATGATCTCGTCTGCTAATACACGTTGACGCTGCTTATTACTTTTTTTTCGGAATTGTGCTCTCGCGGTTTCCTCGATCAATTAACTGTTCAGCGGGGGTTTGTTTTTCGTGCCACGAACACTGAAATTGGCTTGAGAACCATTGTTGCCGACAGTACTAGAATTCCTCCGCAAATTCGAAGCAGTGACAAATTAATTTCAAATTGTAAGAAGGAGTTTTAAAACCGAGAGAAATATTTTTCATCCACTGTAATTCGAAGACTGCGGGTCTACATGCAAAATGAAAATTTTCTGCATTCAATTCCTCCGTTAAGGAAAGTAATAACATTTACCGTTTTTTCTTTAAATTCTTCACTTATTTTTACAATCTCTGGAGACATAAATTTTTAAGTAACAGCTAGTTTAATAAATGTACCTTCCATATTTCAAACAGAATGAATTTATGATGTCTGGAACAGGGATGACAAAAGTGGATCTGCTCAGGTATGCAGAGGCTTCTGGGTCAAGGTCGAGGGAAGCAAAAAGCCAAATTTTTCAGAGTCGGAGAAAAAATAGGGTCCCATGGCTTGGAGTCCGAGGTATAACAATGATCAATTGCGATTCACTCGCTCTTGCGCAGCAACGACACGAATAAAACCAGCAAAAGACCACGGTTACCAAGAAGAAGAAGAAGAAGAAGAACAAGAACAAGAAGAAGGGGTAGTGGAAAATACAAGGCGAACTGGGAAAGCAAACAAGGGACAAACACGTTGTGTGTGCACGGTCGCTGACAGAATTGAATCTCAGAATGTATTCCATAAATAAATAAAAGACTTTCGAGTGGCAAGAACGCCGTGGAGATGGTGGAAATATACGTGGCTGGGGTAAACACCCTCGGAGGGAAAGGGGGGATTGTTGAACAGAGGGGGTGGTGGGAATTTACAGAGTCGTTACGCATTGTAGCCGGGGCGCGTCGCGTTCAGTCCGTTGCGCGCGCGCGTGTGTGGGTGTGTGTATGCAAGCACGTGCTCTCTCTCCCCGCATCTGACACGCGCGCACGCGTCTTCCCTCTCGTTCGAAGATCTGTATGAATGAGCCACGTGGCTGTGCGAGTGCATAGTGCACCTGCATGCGTCGCAGCACCATCACAATCGAACCGGGACCGGCGCATTACGTCCCGTTTACACGCCGAAGATAAGCCACTCTTCTGTTCCTGGCGATGCAACGGTGAGGAACGATCACTATTGCTGTCTCTGTTCGTTCGTTAATCATTACTAGACAGCGGATCTTTATACAAAATAAAAAATTTCTACTCGAATGAAAATCATATAACAGTATTTTCACATTTTCATTTGTGATCTACCGTCGTTTGTTTAATTTTTGTTTGAAGAACGATATAGAAATCCATTTTGACGCGGCAAATACGAAAAAAGGACCCGTTTTCCTCGGAAACGACGAAATTCGGATAAAGAGTTTGTCGCACGCATAACAGCCCGCGTTTTCGCGAAAAGAAGTTGGGCGAGAAACGGTTTCGGCAATATTTCAGAGCTCGCGACGACAAGTTATATGTACATCTGTCGGTGCTCGCAAACAATGAACTTCCGGAATTTTCTGCGGGCTCTGCTCGATGCGATCTCCCATCGAGTCGCTTGTACACAGCCGCGTCCGGATGTTCCATCTTACCGAAAGTTGCAGGGAAATATTTATCTTTCACCGGGAACTTGTTCCGAGGGGGAGAGAAAACTGGCAAACAAACGAAGAATGAATTTGTTAACGGAACCGCTGAAATCGTTAGAACCGCCATGATTGAGCGGAAACGTTCCCTCGCTTGTTTCATTTCTTTGTGATTACTCGGCCACTGATTTCCATGTACTATGCTTCCATCGGGCAGCCGCAGGCGGGACCCCACTCTTACGCTTAGGCGACGCGACAGACCCCACTCTTACGATTAGGCGACGCGACGGACCCCCCTCTTACGCTTAGACAACGCTAGGGACCCCACTCCTACGCTTAGGTGACGTACGAACTCCACTCTTATCCTTAGACTACGCGACGGACCCCACTATTACGTTTAGACGAAGCGACGGACCCCACTCCTACGCTTAGGTGACGCGACGAACCCCGCTCTTATCCTTAGGCTACGCGACGGACCCCACTATTACGCTTAGACAACGCTAGGGACCCCACTCCTACGCTTAGGGACGCACGAACCCCTCTTATCTTAGCTACGCGAGGACCCACTATTACGTTAGACGAGCGACGGACCCACTCCTACGTTTAGGCGAGCGACGGACCCCACTTTTATGCTTAGGCTACGCGACGGACCCCACTCTTACGCTTAGGCTACGTAATGGACCCCACTATTGCGCTTAGACGACGCGACGGATCCCAGTCTACGCTTAGGCGACGGACGGACCCACTCTTGACGCCAGGCGACGCGACGGACCCCATTGGTCAAGTGGAAGGGGCAGCCTACAGCTCTATTGGCTAAAACGGTCACGCATGCTACGTAGCGTGTGACGTCAACCTGAGCATTAGCAACTGGAGCATACGTCAACGGTGGGAATAGACGGAGCGAGCGAGTAGATCTCGTATTTTTCTCGTCTATAAATAATTGTTGAAAAATCGAAGTTTTTTAGAGGAAATGTTAAGCAATGTGTTAACTCTATTTTCATATATTTTTCATTGCATAAAATTACAAAATAATGGAGTTATATTATCCAACTCCATACCCATTAAAGAAATACGGGGAAAATTCTAGTTTAAAGGAAAATAAATTGAACAAAACGATTAAATAAATTACCCTGATGTTATGTCAGTCTTGTAAATCGCTTAATCGGCAATCGAAGGATTAATAGAAAATTTTTCTATCTACAATAAACTGTCTAAAAATCAGCAACGTCTGTCACGATCGTGATCAACAATCTTTTATCGGTCCACAGAACCAACTCGGAAACGCGTACATTTCGAGCAGTTTCAACTTTTTTATTCCCGAAACGGGAGTCCCGGAAAAATTCTTTCGAGAAAAGCAAAATCTGCGCTTTACCGTCATGGTAAATTAAAGATTCGGCTACTCGGAGCTTTCGCCATAGTTTGTCAGAGAAGTTTCACGAACCTCGCCGACAAGCCAGCCCGAAAAATTCCCTACGGGCAGAGAGAGGACATTGATCGCGATATAAATTTCGATCGAATACTTTTTCCCCGTGGCTCCCTCCATCCCTTTCTCCCCCCCCCCCTCTCTCTCTCTCTCTCTCTCTGTCTCTCTCACTGCTTGTTGACTTTTGTTCGGTAGAAAGTTTCGCCGCGGACTGTACGTTTACAACCTCGGCTCCCTCCCGGTCCCGCGTTTCACAATTTCAAATAATAACACGGGCGAACTTTTTATTAACCTAATAACAGTAAGAAGAAAGGGGAAGTGTACTATAAAGAGGAGCAGGGATGGACGTAGAAACCCCTCGTAATGACGGTGCTGGAGCCCCGAACTATTGGCACATCCAGATTATCGGTCGTAATTACGATACCGTGATTATCTTTCGGGCTTGACGAGCTATTGTTAGGAAGAAGAAAATGTGCGACACACTAGAAAAGAACGATTAAAAGAAGAACACGTTCCTAATTCGGTATCTTTATTTATTAATCAATTACAGTATTATATCCAAGCCATCATACAGGGTGTCCCAAAAATATCGTACATATATCCTCGGAAGGGATGATTCCGGATGCCAATCGAAGTAATTTTTTCCTTTGCAAAAATGTTCTCTGCGCCTTTGTTAACGAGTTATTAGCGAAAAACACAGACCAATCAGCGCGTGGATACAGCAGGCGGATTCTGACTCAGCCAATGAAAAGGTCACGCTCATCCGGGGCGGAATCCTTCGGCTATAGCCGCGCTCTGATTGGTCCGTGTTTTTCTTGAATAACTCCTGAACAAACAAAGGAGAATATTTTCGCAAAGGAAAAAGTTACTCGAAATGATCTCATGAATTATCCCTTTCAAGGAAGTACAACATTTTTCGGACCCATTTGTACAATTCCCGCAAACGGCTTCTTTTACAACCCAATATAAATTGAAACTCGTTAAAGAGAAAATTTCGTTTCTACTGTTCACGATTGCGATCGCGCTCCTCTTTAAAATCGCTTGGAGCGAAATGGCGCGCAATTTAAAAATCGTCGTGCATTTTCCTCGACGAAGCAGCGCCAGCCGCCGGAAATTGGAGAAATTCGTTTGGTCTGTTAACAAACAGCGTTTTGGCAGCTGAAAAACCGTACTGGAAATTTTTATTTCGCATGTTCGTACGGCTCTCTTTTGTGTCGCCGGTTGGCACTCAATAGCCTCGATTTGGTTATTCATGGTCGAAAAATCGGCCGGCAAACAAACTCGACAAAGCTCGGAAGGGACGAAATAAATTTCAGCATGATTGCCGTTTTAAAACGAAGAATCGCGCCGATATTGGGCACCATCCGACGAAACGCGCGTACACATCCCCGGCGCACAGTCTATTTATTACATCGCGATGACAACGCGTCATTGATTGATCGGCCGAGTGTCCAATCCCTGCCTCCGTCACTCATTATTCCCTCCCCTCGCCCCGAGCCTCTCTAAATCGGATTAACGACCATGCCACCGGAAACCGTGCATGTATTTTCAATCGTGTCGCGTGCTCCCGGACAAAGTTTCATTTGCGCCCTTTATTAATTCGATTAAACCATCCATCGGCGTACCGGGAACGCAACTTCGACGGAATTTCTCCGGCTGGTATTCCACGCTTTTCACCCTCTTCTCCCGCCGCTCCCTCCCCCATTTCCCTCGCTTTTCCACCCACGGGATCTCTCGCCCCTACGCCATTAACGTCCCAAGTGTATTTCTCTTTTACTTTGTTCCCGCCCTTAATCTTTCACGTCTAGGCCCGGATACCGTAAATACGGGCAAACTCGCCTTCTCTTGCTATGTCACCGGCTGGAAATTGTAATATATACTCGTTGTCGCCGCGGTGTTACACCACTCCTCGAGACAGGCTCTCATTTTCTTTTTTTTTTTTCGTTTTTTAAAAAGAATCGAGTTCCGAGCTTCCCTGCGCTTCTCATGGCTTTGTTTAACATTTATCGCAGTCAAAGAGACCTAGAAGTCTTACACTCGAATTCTACTGTATTTGACTTATTTTAAACATTTTTTAACATTCGTCTTTGCAGCTTCTATCCAGCGATCTCGAAAATTCGACAATGTTAAAAATTGTGCTCTTTTTCTCTGTCTTCGATTCTATAATTGTCGATGCTCAGGCCCACTCATATATTTATTTATTCATTTTCTACAAATACATTTTTACACATTAGGTCTTCGCAGACTTGCAGCGGTAAGTGTGTAGCATCGTTCGCCATAATTTCCACACCCTGGTCCCCTGTCCAGAGTCTCTCTGAAACGCTGAAGACGTGGCGTTTGAAGTCGAATTTCGAGGGTCCTTTTAGAACTTCATCGACGAGAGATCCTTTGCCAGGAATGGATGCTGCGCTGCCATAATCTCTGTTCTCTTTCTCGCGTAATTTTCCCCTTTTCTGCCCCAACCCCCTGTATCAACCTGTACCCCTTTCTGTCGCTTTGTGTCGGGGCGGACGTGTTTTTCGTTTCAGTTTTCGACGCGAGCGATAAAGGGCCAGAAAGGGAGCAAGGGAGGGGGAGATTGCGTTGAAAAAACGCGTGTTCGGTTCATTGAAACGAAATCCAAAAAGCCTGCGATAATAATGGGCCGGCCTCTAATCGCGAAATGAACGGTCTCCCTCTGCTCCCTTTCGTCGGAGCCATTCCGGAATTTAACGCAAAGAACAATCGGGTGTCGCAAATATTTCAAATTAATTACAAACGAAATACGATCCGATTCAATTTCATAAATCTCGCGGATAAACGCGCGAGCGTAGTCGGCGGCGGCGGTGGCTGCGGGAGCAAATATCAGTTAATTACAATTTGCATAATGCACTACTCCGGAAGTTCGGCTCTAATTCAGAGAGGGCGCGTGTCGCGATGCGACAGAAAATCGGTCGGCGAGCTGACGTATTTGTTGTTGCTCCCCGGTAATTTCAAACTCTACGACGGGCCCCTCCCTCCCTCCCTGTTGTAACCGATAGCCTTTTGTATTTACAACATCGCGCGGAAAATGCACGAGCGTTGTTGTTGCCGGGCGCGCACGCGTGCGATGTAAAATTGCAATTGATGGCTCTCGTTACGCTGTCGCACGGAATACATTATGAGCAAACCGGCCGGATCTTTATGCAAAATAAAAATTGCATCGGTCCCGGGGTATGGGGATTACGGGCAGAAATTTGTTTATTTGAATATGTTAATGGGTCGGAAATAATGCGATGGAATTTCAACATGTAGCTTCCGTTCGGTGGTTGTGTGAAATTCGCGGTACAAATATGACGTGTTTAAATAACGCGTTTTATCTATCGGAGACAGTGATATGTTTGAAGTCCCGTTAATTAGATTTTCAATAATTGTGCTGTACGTGTTATTTGGTTTGGAGCGATGGAACGATCCACTATTAAAATTCCTATTGACGTCGGAGGACTTATCAAACATTTCTTCGCCATTTTTCTTTTCTCTTCGCGAAGCTTTTTCTTCGCAGAAATTCTTCGGCAACATGCGAGATTATCAGCGCAAGAATTTCGCGCTTCCCCGGCAAATGGAACGCGGATAATGAACTTTTACGGAGGGAGTAATTAATGCAAAGTGGCATCGTAGCTGAGGCAAAGTGACGTTTACTTCGGCCGTGGTTGAAAGTCGAAAATAATTTCGAAAATGCACCGGGGTTATAGAAAACGAGCGAAAACTGTTTTCTTCTCTAACGAGAGAAATGAAGAGCAAGAGAGAGAAAGAGAGAGAGAGATTAAAAATATTTTTAATTATGGCTATGACGTTTAAATTTTTAACGATACGGCCACCGGGAGAGAGAAATCTTTTAATCACATAATTAAGCACGCTTCATAGGATTAATCATCTGATTCGACGGCCGCGCGTTTTCACTGCTTGACGGGGACAAAAGCGCGCCGGAAAAGGAATTAATTATCTTAATTAGAAACGCATTGTTCCGAATGTTATCAGCGGAGGGTGTACAGATTTTCCGGGGACGGGAACACGATGATCTACGCGAATTTCTCCTGTAATTTCGCGCTCTGTCGGATCAGTCGTCATAGGCGTGTGAGAATGTCCGGTATAATTGTTGACTAGGTTCGTTAAGTAACAGAAAATTCGGCCTTGGTCAGAAATCGATGGAAAGCAAATTTTGCAAGTGCCGTCGTGCAATTGCCGACCGCGGAAGAAGGTTGACTTCAATCACAATTTAATCGGCATTTACGCGAAACCCCAGTCCGGCCAAGTAGACTGTGTATAATTAACCGAACTTGTATACCGCCGGCTATTAATTGTGTCTGATCGAACGGATCAAACCCGTTGACCCATTGTCCAACCAACGACGCCACTGTTGTTCCAGATTAGGAAGAAACCGTCGCAGAAATTCGAAAACTTTGCGAACTCGAGTAAATTACAATTCACCGGGAACGTCCCGAGCGAGGTAGAACCGAGGAGCAATTAATTAAAACCGTGTTAAAAAATTGCTGTGTGAGAAGGTAATTAAAGTGCATTACGAAAGAGATTGTAACGTTAGACGCACTGTAACTAAACAAAAGAAAAAACAATTGTCGAGGACTACGGAATCCTGCAACGCTCGCAGGAAAATTTTACAAAGTCTGTTTGCTAAATAGTTCGTTGCAGAAGTTGTCAGAGTTTTTAATTCTCTGAATAAATTGTACGAACATTTTTTTTTATTCTTTTGTACGTGATATTAATAAATTGGAGGAAATACATCGATTGAATTGTTTAAATCTTTTTACTGGTGTACGATTTCACCTAGTCATTTTTATTGCGAATGTACAAAATCTGCATTATGATAATTATACAATTCCACTTAACGTGAATACTCATTTCTGAACTCGGTTTTTTTCAAAAAGTGAACGTCTATCGCAAAAATATTCGTTGCCTTTCCACTCACTTTTGCACATAGAACCTCATGCTTGCATCACCCTCTCTGAATCATGTAGTTACGCTTAAAAGAACGAGTATTAACCATGCACAATAAAAATAAAAGGTCCAAGCAAATGGAAACTTTAGATTGTACGCATTTATGACAAAAATGACTAAAAATGTTACTGTATAACTTCCAGCTCATTAAAATGATTATATAAAACTCCGCGACCTAGTGACAATACACAATTAATACCACCTCTCCAAGAATTCCTGTATCATTATTCAAAATATTTTTTACATTATTAAATTCGGTTGCATTTAATAAATTACTAAACATTTCAGTCTTGCACGAGTAAATGGCACCATTTTCGTATGTATAACATGAAAAAAATATATAGAACGGAAATATTCTAGGTCGGAAGAAGTGTTTCGTTTTGGAGTTGAAATAGCTTCGAGTGCAAAGGGTTAAGAGGTATACACGAGGAATATTGCATGCTAAAAACTTAGCCTTGGGCCATTTTATTTAAAAAAAAAAAGAAATAGGAAAAGAAAGTTGATATCTTCATTACGTTCCAAGAATTGGGAGAGTTCGTACATTGGTTTGTAAATTAAAAGAAGAAGAAATCGAAGAAGAAGAAGAGGAAGAAGAAAAGAAGAAATTTGCGAAGAAATTCGATTGTTTGCCGCGTTTTTCAGAATCTGGACCACAGTGGCAACGGGTCTGGTGGAACGAGGGCAAAGAATCGCGAATCAATCCGCCACGGCACGCCGGTTATCGCACCTGACAATTTTCTATCAGCCGGGGGCACGTGCCTCGCTGCACTTTCTCGCCGGCTCCGGGGCTCGATATAAAACACTTTACGGTAAATATAGTGCGGTGAGTCCGACTTCGCGTGGCCGTTTAAAACGCTGTTACGTGCGCCGACGTATTTATAAATTAGAAAAAAGCTCCGGCTAATTTTTCCCGCCTCGTTCACACGCGCCAGAATTATATAAACGATGCATCGATCGACACCGCTCGATTAACCCGTCAGTGACAGTGACGTTTTTTATTTTATACACTGTTTACTCTATACGTGTCCCAAATGCCTAGCCGAGAAAAGTCCCACAACTGCCCCCGCTTTCCCACCCTTATGTTTACACTACTCGGAGACTATTCCAATATACTTATAAAAGAAATACTATAAAGGTTATGTAAATTTATCGTACTCCTTTTAAAACTCACTTTGAATTAGATACGTATTGCGCATGTCTGTAGAACAAGATGGCAGACTGACACAGCTGATAAGAGTAGTTGAAAGAGAGAAAAGCCACGTGTATTACAAAATATAATTGATTAGGATTGTGGAATAATAGCTTTTAATGTCGTTTCTTGTGTTTACAGGTAGGAATGTAATGTAACGTAATGTAATGTAAATAATGTAGATAACTGTTGTAAATAGCGAATAAAATTTTAATCTTGTGTTTACAGTGAAACTCAGTTTGGTTATTATTCCCTCAAGATAAATTAAAGAACGAAAGGATAAACTTATTATATACTATTAAAAAAACATCGGTGACCTTGAAATTTCATTAAAAAACACGTCATAAAAAATTCTTCTCTTCACCATTATTATTGCCCCCCGCGATAGTGTGACTTTGTCCTCTGAAGTTTTCTGATAGGACTGTAAACACGAAAGATATTTAGGTGTTTCCATTTATGTGGGCCACCTTGTATGTATGTTTACATTCCTGGGCGACCGAGACTTCTAGAGCTTCGTTGTCCTTTTTTATATTCGGCGCGGATTAAGGAATAGTATCTCCTGGCCGATAATTGTCCCCGGCTAGACCCGTGTTTTGGACATGAATCGTGTAAACACTGTATGTTTATAGGCTGGTACACCACGATACAATTGTCATTGTACAACTTGATTGAACTTTCTGTTATATCGTAGACGCACAAATCAGTTCGTATTTGTTTGCTACAGAGGATTCGATTGCTTCTAAGACCACAGATCAATAAAATAGCGGAGCTCGTTATCTTTCGTTTTATTTCCCCTTGTCGACGAGAGCAGCCCCCGTGACAGAAATCTCGAGCGACCCAGAAAACCGTTCGCGTTCGAAATATTCACCGATTTTTAGCCGAAATTGCTAACAAACACTCGAATTTTCCGCCGAACAATTCTATTCAAATTGACTTTATGCGTTCATTTATTAATGCCTACCGAGCATTGAAAGCGACTTGGATGCATTATGAAGATGACAAGATCGTATTTATTTAGAGTACAATTCTTCACAATATGATTATTTTCAAAATTTTGTTTAGCACACGTGGTGAACAACAGCATTTTGTAGTTCCGACCAATTGCAATTTATTCAAAAAATTAGTTTCGATATGGTAAACTAGTCGTTCTATCTTTCCATAAAAGTCCAAGTTCAATATTAAAAATGTTATCGTCCTTGCAAAGGTGACCGAATATTACTGCGAGTGACTGTACGCAGATATTAATAATAACGAGAGCAACAACTCTTTCAGACAGGACAGTGCGGATACGCCGACGTTGCAAATGGGTGACTTACATCGATACAGAATTGCTGGATCCTGATTCGGGATCATCATGCGAATAAGTTTCCGGTCGAGGGTAGCAGTTGCCGAGCTAACGATCGCGTTCTGGTAGGTCAGGGGAGTATTTACCGGGCGGTGAATTATGTTTAATTCACGGCAGCTCTGCGAGTCGAAACAAAGGACATTAGTGACGCGCAATTAAAATCAATCGGGCAACAAAGGCGTAAGAGGGACACGGGATGCGGAAGGCAAGAGAGAGAGAGAGAGAGAGAGAGAGAGAGAGAGAGAGCAGCACTCCGCTGGATCGATCGATCCGTTGAGAGCAGCGTTGAAATACACGTTTGCTCATCGGCCCATTCTGCTGTCCCCCAGCATTCAGCACCGGCATTTCGCTATCTTATGGCGAACACAGAACGGACGCATTTGGCGAAACCGCAATGCTTTCTCCCACCATTCTCTCTGATCCCAACCCCCCCTCTCACCCCTCCTTGTCTCTCTGTCAGCGAGCGCCAGTTCGAGTTACTCTGTGCGAATCTGAATTAGATCGAAACGCGCGCCGCGAGGAGCAACTCTGATCCCCTACCAATCAGATTTTCCCCTGCACGGACACCACCAACCCTTTGTGATCTTAGACCCCCCTAATCAATTCGATTCCGGCCCTTAAGGATCCATCTATCGCGCCATTATTCGCCCGCGTTGTATTGTTTAAAACAGGATACAGTGTCTACTCGATTCATGTCGAAAATACGGGTCTAGCCGGGGACAAAGTACGTAGAGAGGGACAGCGAAGTGGCCTCGGTCGCCGAGGAGTGTAAACATAATACGGGTGGGGCAGTGGGGATAGTTCTGGGGCTTTTATCGGCTAGGCATTTGTGACATTTATAGGGTAAACACTGTATTCTGGTTTCTCATTTCCAGAATATGAATTTTTAATATATCAATTCTTTTTAATTTAATTTCTTTTTAAGTTTCTGTCACCAGAAAGAAACACTTTCACTGATACATATAAAATATTGTTAAACAAAGCTGCGATTGGTCTCAATTTTCGGCAAACGTTCGATTATGAGAATAAATTAATATCAAGATATCGAAGTACATTTTCAAGGTCCGCTTACGCTTGCCACGATACCTCCAGTCGAAAATTCGTGCCCTAAGTCCGGAAGACTTCCGACTCTTCGGCGAGCATCCCGTTCGCGAATCATGATCGCTCTATCCGATTCATTTCGTTCGCGTATCGCGTAAGAAAGCGGGCGCAGAAGATCGTCGGAAAAATGTCGCAACGATTTCGTTGGTTCCGTTCGAGAAAAATGTTCCCTGAGAAACCCCTTAACCGGGTGAAAAGCATCCCCCGCCACCGCTGCGAGCAGGGAAGGGAAGAGTAGAACGCGAAGGGGTGGGACAAATCGTTGCATAATGGTCAAAAGAAATCGCGAAGGGATATAGGTTTGTAGATGAAAGGAGAAGTACACCGTGGGCTTTCGAGAAACTTGGAAGTCGCGAGACCGGTTACTATAGCAACCCGGAAGCTGGTGAAATATTGTCCGTGGACCGGGAAAGGGAGGCGGGGGAAGGGTTGAAAGAGTGACAGAGTGAGAGAAGAAGGAGGATCGAAGGAGGGAGAAGTCGAGATGGAAGGGGCCAAAGCAAAGGTGGAGACGAGAAGAAAAAGGAAGGAAGAAGCAAAACAGAGAAGCAGAGGGTGGAATGAAGTGAAGGAGGCCGTGAGCTGTAGGTTGCCGGCTTCGTTGGGGGTTGAGTGGGTGGCAAAGGGGTTGACGGAGCCTCCAAGGAGAGGGATGAATGGGGCGAACGAGAGAGAGAGAGAGAGAGAAAGGGGGCGAGGAGAGTGTAACGCGAAAATAGAAAAGTGAACGTGGGAGAAAGAAAGGAGAACAGGAGAGAAAAAACGAGGTGCCGCCCGGGCCCCGGCTACAGAGTTTCATAGAAGAAGGAAGAAGTTAGGCGAAGTATTTATGCAGCCGCGGAGCACAGCTCGTCCAGACACGCGGTCTAATGCGAAATTCCGGAAATCGTTGCTCCGTTAGCCACCCGCCACCAACAAGAGGTAATCTTATCGATAGACAGCGGCTTTTATGCGTTTAAAACAAATGCGAAAATAGCTAGGTGTATTCGAAAATATTGGAGACATTGTTAACACTATAACTTCGAAGCAACTGATACATGTTGTCCTATAAAAATTATGACATTGAATTTATAAAATATAATATATCTCTTAATCATTTCCCGCGAAAGCGTCTTTATAATCACAGTAATTGCAAAATAAAAACTCTGGACGATGCTAGGTTTAATGTTGAGTTTATGAAATTGTGGGCAAATAATTTGATCATCTAAATGAAATAAATAGTGAATAAAATGTTGATATTTATGACAAAATGACATTGATTTCAACTACTCGGAATGTTTAAGAAAATTCTAGTTTGCATTAATCACAAAGATTTCCCAGGAAAATAATCGTCCACAAAGGCGACGTCCTCGAAGGGTTAAAATCCAGTCCAGTAATAATGTTCCTCACGGACGACCTAATTGCCTATGGTTCAAAGGAATTGTCCACATTTTTAGCCGAAAGAATGACAAACACTCTGAGGCGCAGCGTGTAATTTTCATCGGTAAAAATCGATGTTTTAGGTCGATTTGGCAGACTGGGGGTGGCACTTAATCTTGCTCGCAGGGAACGAGCTGCCACACCGAGACATAGCAATCAGCGAAATCGGTGGTGGCGCATGCGACAACGCGATATCACGGGGCGCAACACCGACAAGCATTCAAGTGCATGGTTGCAGCAGCGTCGTCGACGACGACGACGACGACAAACGTCGACGGAATCGGGTTTGATACCCTGCGTAAACATTTACTTACGCTTCCGTTTAATGAAAATTTAATATCCACCGGGTGTAGTCGGTGCGGTGCGGCCCGCTCGACGTAGACCAATAATATTTCGTGAATTCATTTCTTGGCCCCCGTGGAATGCTCGCGTTCCAGCGCGGACAATAGTTAAACCGTTTCCCCCTCCGCGGCGTGTTCAGCCGAGAGGTATTTAAGTGTAAAGCCCGGGTCACAGGGAAAATAGTGAAATTACTTGCGGAGGCAACGTTACACGATGCATCTCCCGGAAACCGGAAATTAAGCCCTACAACGGCATCACGGTTGCCAAGTTATTTTATGCCGGTGCTCGTTCTGTATGTTTATCACGCCGGGGCCTAGCGACACGCCTAAATCTTCAACTTAATGAAAACCGCCGACCGTTTTGCCCGATCTTTTGTCCGCGCAGATCGGTTTCAACCCGCGCAACACTCCTCGGCATCCGTCGAACGTGGACAAACACGAAAAGGTGCGATATTATGCAATCATTCGTACAATATTACTGTTTCTGAGACTCTAGCTACAGTTTCTGCTCGATAAATGTCCCAAATATATAGCCCGCAATTGTAGCAGAACCATTCTCACTACCCCTAGAACTTCGCTGTCCTTTTCTACGTTCACCAGTGGATCGGAGAATAGTATCTTCTATCCGAAAATTGTCCACGACCAGACCCATTCTTTGGACAACTATCGAGTAGACACAGTAGTTTTCTCGCAACAAGAAAATCTGTATCCCCTCTCCTTCTTAACTCGCAAACTACCGGCCCACTCAAGGACAATGTCAAGCAGAATAGGTACCCTCGTCCGCAATACGTCGAAATCCGCCCGGAGCCGTCGGCTTATATCGAAAGAAAACTGTATCATCTTGCTAGTCAACTATCAACGCCAATTATTGCAACAAGCTGTTCTTCCCAATGAAAACGTGTAATTTTGATCATTTTCTGATTGTTATTCTCGTACCTTTGTATGAAACAAGAAACCTTAATTATTTAAAGGCTTCGCAGGATTTAAGTAATCACATTATTAAATATAATGCTACTGTAACGAATGGACTGCAAAGATTATACACTTATGACAAAAGTGAGAAACGCGAAAAATTCTAAGAATTAATTCAGCTCCATATTTTGCATAAAAATCGACAAAATCTACGATTGTCCGGGCATTTTTAAGTGTATTCTACCCAGCATATTCGAGAAAAGTTCTTTAATCACTCAACCAATTTAGAATTCCGCAAGTCTGCAGAATGAAATTCAACGAGCTACAACGTAGTTGTGCTTCAGTCTAATTCGCAATAAAATTAACGATAAACGTGCAGGAACCTGTGCAGAATATTCCCTGGGGGGGAAACCTCGTCGATTTTTTGACGAGAGCGAGGTAGTATTTTTTTAAATATTTAAGCCGGTATGTTGTAAAGTTAAAACGCAGCCGTCGCACGACAAAAGTTCCGCTCTCTTTCTCTCTCGCGGACAAAGCGTCGCCAGCATTCCGGTCACGTCCACCGACAAATCTTTTTCCTCCTATTTGTAACGATCTTGATTTTAAGAGACCGGCGAGCTCGCCGGCTGAATTGTTGGTTCGCTCGCGCGAAATGTGTATTTTCAGTTTCTGCGAGCATCGCGTCGCGCCGGGCACACGGGAGTGTCTCACCGGAGATTTAGTTGAATTGCTTCGGAGGGTCGGTTCGAGGGATCTTTGTAGAATGAATGTGGGAACCAAGGTAGACAGACGTTTGCTTAATCATCTATCTCTCCCTTGGACGTCCGCTCGCAACAAACCTCGTAGCGAGTCCCGATGGATATTGCCCTCGATAAAGCACCGTAATTCGATCGACAGCCGGTGTGTAAACGAGTTGCTTTTCAGTCCACAATCGATACAGCTCAATCTACACTCTTCAAACTTTAATTCGAGCCCGGGCAAACAACGCGCGGTTTCCTTCGGAAAATTCACTCGAAATCTTTCCGGCCGGAAAGATCGAATCTCTTCGACCGGTTGATCGCCGATTTTCAAAATGGAGACGCAAAATTTCGACAATTTTTAATTACCGAGCAATTTCTTGTTGCAACTTGTTCGCGAAGAAAGTGACCAAAAATTTATTTTCCGAGACCATTTTACTAGCTCGGGATGGTTCAATGAAAAATATTTTTGACTAAATATTATGTAGTAATGTAAAGAGTGAACGGGAATTGACGTAGCAATTGACATTATAGTAATTCGTATTAAGTTTTGCACAATATTTAATTACCGAGCATCGATCTGCAATTTCAAGGTGAAATTTGTTCGCGAAGAAAGTGACCAAAAATTTATTCTTCGAGACCATTTCATTAGCTCGGGATGGTTCAATGAAAAACATTTTTGACTAAATATTATGTATTAATGTAAAGAGTGAACAGGAATTGACGTAGTAATTGACATTATAGTAATTTGTCTAAATTTAATTTATTCATTTAACTTTGACTTGAGCTATTACATTCGAGATTGTGCAAGGGAAGGGAAAAATATTGTTTTTATAAATAATAAATCTGGTTGTCATAAGATTTACTTCTGAACATTTGAGTCTAACTTATGCAGTTCCGTTTGTCATTGATTGATTTATCGTGCAATTTTGTTCGAACTCGGGCCATTTTAATTGAAATTATTCAGATGGAGGATCGGCGAGGGAGATTTTGATTAAAATATGCAACGAAATTGATTGAATACTGTTTTTATCAACGTAAACGAATCTGTTTGTTGTAGATTTTATTTGTGGACATTCTCGATTGTCGCGTTTAGATTTAGGTCCTAGCGACAGAGTAGATTCGTTTATACTTGCGCATCCGGTTTGCTGGCGAGTTCTGCTTCAGTAAATAGTGTTTCAGCTGATTGCCGTCCCTGAGAAGAGGACGCTATAATCAGTCTTGGATTTCTAGGTCGGTAAGGCAGTCGACTTGGCCCATGAAAGTCCGCAAGGTGTTCGGTCTATTCTTGTGTCTCCTCTTTGTCAGAGGTTTTAAGGTTGGCATTCTCCAATCCGGTAAATGCATGGCAAACCGTTCCACCATGCAGCTTTAATTTTTTAATCAGCACCACTCCGCTCGTTTCAGTATTTATTTCGATATGCTCGCAACGGTTATTTCAACATGTTCGTATTTATTGTATAATAATATTTTCACATTCATTTTAATACGTATTTATTTGAACACGTTCGTATTTAATATGATCGTAAAAGTATTTAGTTTCATATTGTCGTAACAGTATTTATTTTAATATTATCCGAACAGTATTTATTTTCATACATTTATGATATTCATTTGAACGCGAGGAAACAGAGATACGAAATTCGAGGATACAATATGGCCGAGCAGATTAGCTTCGAACGCACAGATAACAAACTTTATCACGGTTTAGAGATGACCCAGATCAGCCTTATATCTAGCCTGTCGGATACGCTCAGCCGCACGACAATTAATTATCAACTGACATTCTCGAATCAATAGCCACGGCTACGCGTGCTAATTAATTAATGTTTTCAAATAAAGCGCACGCGGATGCGTAATCCGATCGAACCACGGCTAATCAACGATTTTCTCCGCGTGGATGGAAAGCACCGTCGGTGCTGACAGATTAATTATGTCTTACCACTGTCTAATTAAGTCTCCACCGCTGTGCCAAAAATATTTTTACGTAAAAAAATTGAACCAAATATACGGACGTTCCGCAAACACTTCCTTGTTAACTTAAAATATTTTAAAGACTTTTTCTAAATAGTAACCTCCCAAGTGAATTGTTATTAAACGCGTTAGACTGCCGTGTGTAACTTGTACATTGAAGATTTCATGTAGCAAAATAAAAATTTGCTGCATCGATCGCAGGCAGTTAAGTAAATTTCCTTTTTAATAGAAATCAGCACAACAATATCGCAGTACCACAATAAGTTACTGTTGGGCATGCGTGCGGAAAGAATAAATAAATTCTGGACGGAAAGTAATGTTCGGAGGCAGCGCGTGAAAATAATAGGGAACTGAAAATGGACAGGTTGGAAGCGTTGGATATTTTAATTATTTATGCCGGGTATGAATTTCGCGCTGGGACACTGGTTAGGTGAAAAGCTGGTGTAAACAAAGAATAACCGGCGAGTGCGGTGGGAACACGAGATAATAAAGTTTCGGGAACAAGAAACGTTGTTGTCGGACACGCGTGTTACTGAATACGAGCTGGCTGACGTGGCCGTCCATTACTTACCGTTTCTACTTGTTGTGGGCATTAACGCGGAGCGACGGAATTTACAAAGTCGCTTCTCCCCGTTCGAAAACGACCAACAGCACGAGAACTTTTATTCTCGCAAGCACTTCGATTTATCTGTTCGCGGATACGCTGTTGATACACGTCGTCCACCCTTATTGCGAACGATAAAAGCGGGAAAGCACTCTCGCGCACGAACGACGACTTTATTTAATTATTTACTTAACGTAACCTGCCGAATGAGAATTCCCACTTAATCCGTATTACGGCAAATTAGTCCACGAAATGGCGAATCTGCATGAACGTAACAAATTCATCGGAGGAGTTAAAGCCGGTTTCGTAATGAAACTTTCGGGCCACGATCTACTGGGTGACCGGGAAGTGCGCAGAGAAATTGACGCGAGCATTGTGCAATAGTGTAAATATTATTTGCTAATTATTTGTATGTTTACTTGATGGTAATATGGCAGACGATTAATATACTACCTGGAAATGTACTTCAACGGTGATAATAAGTAAACAATTTTGTATATTCGTAGAATTTCTGAGCTTTTAACTTGAAAATAGATGTACAATAAAAGTACTACTCTTGCAAACTTTTGATGCTTTTTTCTTTTAATGTAACCTCGTGGCAATAATTTTGCGATTGACCGTGTGTTATAATCCGCATAAATTTATTTACGCGAAATAACAATTTCCTTCGTCAATTACGTGGCAAGGAACCGTATAAAAATTTCTTTCTACCTTCGACAATTCCAATGAATTGAAAATGACATATTCTTAAATTGTTTTAATGTTTTCAATCAGATCCACTCATTTTTGCCACGATGCGGAGTATTTGTAATAATGGCCTTGAATTTTTGCAATGTTTAAAAAGCAATGCAACTATCTTTTAACACACGGCAGTATTAATAATATCCAATCTACTCGAATTGACGCGACACGTACACAAATCCCTCGTTTGTTAACTAATTTCACTTAAAGAAAATATTGTATATAAAGGTGCGAAGTGCGGCCATCGGGTTCTCCGGAAGGTCCTGCGTATTTCGACGTCAAATTTTCCGAGAGAGCGAGAGAGAGGAAGCGAAAGAGAGAGAGGACAAGATAGACAGAAAGAGAGAGAGAGAGAGAGAGAGAGAGAGAGAGAGAGACTGCTCGCGTAACTGTTAACATCAATTAACCCCGTAACAAACGCGAACAGAAGAGAAAAGCAGGTTTTACGACTAGTGGCTTTCCGTGTGAATGCATCCTAACACGTACGGGGGTGCAGAGGGGGAGGAAAGGGGGGAGAAGGGGCCGCAAGAGGGGGGCAAAAGGGGGGAGAGACAAAACAAGTGAACGAGCTTTAGACGTGGCAACGACCGGATACGCTCGCTCGACCATTCTGTGTCCTCTTTCATCTTGCTGCGTTGCTGTCTCGCTTCGATGCTCGTCTTACTATATCTCCCCCTCTCGCCCCTCTCTCTCACTCTCTCTATCGTCTTTCAACCTCCCCGTCCTTTGCCCCTCATACACTTAGGAAAGCACAAACGAGGAGAGAAACTGAGACAGAGAACGAGAGGAAGAGGGGCGAGAAACCGAGAGCATGAAAAAGCCGAGGCAGTTATTATTTAGGGTTGTCATTGACGCAGACGATAAATTGACGGAACTAATGGGCTCTGGAGGGGGAACGGAATTCGTAGACCTCGGTTACGTCTCTTTGTAGATACCTGTCGCAAGCTGATAAACGCTACGCTCGATGTATTTACTTGATCTACAACCTCCGCCCACGCCAGCGATCGATGATATAGTTTATGCCGATATCTTGACGTATATCGACTAGGAGATGCTATTTTTTTATCCACGCCGAACGTAGATAAGGACAGCGGAGCTCTAAAGACGTCGATCGCCCAGGAATATAAACGCACATGTATACACGATTTATGTCCAAAATACGGGTCTAGCCAGGGACATATGTCGGCCAGGATTGACCTTGGTCTCCGAGGAATGTAAACATAATACAGGCGAGGCAGTGAGGATAATTATGGGACTTTTATCGGCTGCGCATATGGGAAAATAAAAACTGTGTGAACTAGTTGCAAGATACAGGTACTGTATAGACATTAATCTCTATTCTAAACAATTTTAATAGGTTGAAAATTATATAATCAGTGGACTGGATGTTTTTGTGCAAAGTAAAAATTCTGTGATCTAATAACAACATACAAGAACGATATGGACATTCGTTGAATAAAAAGGGCCACTAATAAATTCCTACGCCAATAGAATTTTCACTTTTGTTGAACAATTGACGTGCCCCGCATCGTTCGTCGACGCGCACGTGGAAAACAAATTTAATTACAATTTCCGGTCTATCGCGAATACCGAACAACTCTATTTAGAACAAGTTGTATCTCGGAGAACAGTTCTCTATTTTCCGACACAAATAAAAGCGTCCATTTTCGGAAAGCGCTCGTCGCAAATAGGGTAAACCGTGCTGGTAGTAAAACACAGCCGGGAATCACAATGGAAATTAATTTAAACAAGAGTTAGTTGTCCCTCTGGGGGTTAGTTATGGCGGTGGCGTGCAAAGAGAAAGAAGGAGAGATAGAGAGAGAGAGAAAGAGAGAGAAACAGAGAGAAGAGAGGTATTACTTAAAGGTACGTTGTGTTTCTACACCCTGCGGAGAATCCCATTTGCAGCGAGCTTTCGCACGTGAAATTTTTGCCATCGAGAGTGGAGTTAGGTTGTTCCTCGACTCGCATCGATTCTATGCAAAGTTATTTGCTTGGCCTGTTTCTCAAAGAGGACGAGGGGGAAGGGAGGAGGGTACCCGCCACGAAACGTTGAACGTTAACGTGGAACCGTAACGAGGAAAGAACAAAGAGTAACATGGGGCAAAAACAACGGAAACTTGGAAAAAGATATTAAACGAGGGCTTCGTGTACTGTTTGCGAAAATGATTAATTTCTCCCCGAAGCGCCTTCGAATCGCCGTAGAAATTGTTTCGGAGCGGTGTGGTCGAGACTGTGATTACTTTTACTTTTTCGCGTTTCGCTTCTCTCTTTCTCTATCTCTCTCTCTCTCTTTCTCTCTCTCACACTCCTCCTCGTTATACATACATATATATATGTATTCTTTTTTGTACTCTTTCCCATCAGCTTTTCATTTTTCATGTCGGTCGAACAGCTCTTTAAATTCATCACTCATTCATTCCAATTTTATTCGATGGGAACGAATATAGTGCTCGGCAGCTGGCACGACTCCAATTCGCTCTTCTCTATCAGTCGCGGAATAAATATCGGGAAGAATCTCGCGGACGCGGAATTAATTCCTGTAAAAACAAACGCCACGCCCCCCCCCCCTTCCCCTTCGCCACGCCCCTTTTAGTCCCGTTAGTATTGTTCCCCGTTAACGGCTCGGAGACAGTTGAACGCGTTTTCGGAACCTTGGCACCGTTATAATTAGCGCCGATTATTTCCCTCGCATCTGATTTTGACCTAACGCGAGCAGAAGCCGCTCGACAGTTGACACCGGGAACGCGAAATTTCTGCACTCTGAAATTCGCAATTTTGAAGCTGGAAATTTTCCTCTCTTTGCCTCGGGTGAGTTCTCGATTTTGTTATCAAATTCTGCGCGTCAGTTTATTTATACTTTGGCGGAATTCGTGGAGATTGTTCTCGTAGGTTTATGAGTCCGTCCTGTAGTGGAAGGGAGGATCCGCCCACTTGTACTCGCATCTGCGCACTGGAGACAGCATCCGTTTGACGTAATTCTATCCCCATTTATTAAAAAATAGTCTTCTGTTAGAGCAAAGCACAAGGAAATAATTAATAATGTTCGTCTTTCATTCTTTCCAGCTTATTTTGAATTTAGACTAATTTATGCGGAATATTCTTTCGACCAAAGGTTGCGATATAAACATTAATGATTTTTTTTTCCGCTTTGCCTCAAGTGAATGTTGAGTTTTACACTTCAAAATTTTGAAGTTTGTTTTATTAAAACTCTTCGGAAACATTTCTATAGGTTTGTGAGGGCGTGTCATGTTGGAGGGGAGGCTCCGCCCACCCAGGCTCACGCATGCGCGCGACAGTCCTCGGGTTCTAGCGGGAAAGATACAATTTCGCAGAATCAGTGTGAATGGTTCGGCCAATCAGCTGAGTTCCATTTTTAATGCTTGCTGTTAAGTAGAAGGGATTCTACATGTAAACACGAAATATTCGATTTTGAGGGGTAGTCAATAGCGGCCGTAAAGCGGTCCCCGCAAGTTCGATAACGAGGTAACTAATTAATAACTGTAATAACCGATCGAAACACGGTGTTCCATTTTACTTTCCAATCTATGCAAGGATCGGGGTAGAGTCAACACGTGGAACGGTGTGACCTTTCGGTTTCCGGGCTGTGCAGCGGGTTCTCCGGGGCCGGGTTAGCCGATACCTGGAGTTAGGTAAGCAATTTAACAGAATGATTGTCTTGAATCTAAATTACACTTTAATGTAATGCATTTCTGGCTTAATTGAGGACAGCGGGGCAATGTAGAAGCACTCTGCAGTCCAGGACGTATACGACTGAATAAACAATAACCCGGGCCGGGCCCATGCTCTCTAACGAACCTCAATTAACGTCAAAACGATAGTTTTTTCTTTTCTCATTTTTCTTGGTAAAAGGGTACGAACGAGGGGTGGGGAAGGGGGTAAGGAGGGGAGGGGAGAGAAGAAGCCGATCGATTTTAATGTACAATTAAAATTCATACGTACGCGCACGAGAGACCGGGTAAATTTATGATAAGGTCGCATAATTCCAGAGAGCGTACAGTCGCATAATAAAGTTCGGAACAGCTAGCATTGTTGCTCTCGCTGGCGAATAATTTCGTTCGACGGGAACAAACTTCGCGAGCAAAAAATTCGGTTGGAACAAGTATGGCCAACCGCGGCACGATCGCAACGGCAATTTTCGAGCGGCAATTCACGCCGCCATTACGATCGCGTTATTTTTGTTGATCCAGCGGCCCTCGCTAATTATTCGCTTTAGCGAATTTACCCGGGTGAAAACGATTCTCGCAGTGCCCCCTGTTATCCTCTTTCGCGTCGCGCGACGGCTGGCTTGTTTTTAATATTCTTAATTAACGCTTTAATTATATAGATCGCCGCGCGGGAGACCTGGTCATTTTTGCGAATTTTAATTATACCCGGGTTCACGGGCGTTGTTGGCGAACGAGTGCACTCTGCCCACGTTCGACGAGGACGCTCTGCGATTCATTCAATGCGATCCTGATTTCACGGCGGCTTAGACACGCCTGGTAAATGTTTCCCCGTAAATTCGACTAATTTTAATTGCACGGGCAAATGATTATTAGCATCTTACTGTGTTGGGCGATATTGTTCGTTTTTGTTTTACGTCCAAAGTAACGGGGAAAAATCTGTAGGGTAAAATCAACAGGATAAAATCAATAGAACAAAATTGATGGGGAAAAATCGGTAGGATAAAATCGGTAAGATAAAAATGCTACATTAAAATCGATAGAGTAATATCGGTAGTATAAAATCGGTAGAATAAAATCGGTAGGATAAAATCGGTAAAATAAATATGCTACACTAAAATCGATAGGATAATATCGGTAGTATAAAATCGGTAGAATAAAATCGGTAGAATCAAATCGGTAAGGTAAAATCGGTAGGGTAAAATCGGTATAATAAAATCAGTAGGATAAAATCAGTAGAATAAAATCAATAGAACAAAATTAATAGGGAAAAATCGGTAGGATAAAATCGGTAAGATAAAAATGCTACATTAAAATCGATAGGGTAATATCGGTAGTATAAAATCGGTATAATCAAATCCGTAAGGTAAAATCGGTAGGGTAAAATCGGTATAATAAAATCAGTAGGATAAAATCGGTCGGATAAAATCGGTAGAATAAAATCGGTAGAATAAAATCAGTAGGATAAAATCGGTAAAATAAAAATGCTACAATAAAATCGATAGAGTAATATCGGTAGTATAAAATCGGTAGTATAAAATCGGTACAATAAAATCAGTAGAATCAAATCGGTAAGGTAAAATCGGTATAATAAAATCAGTAGGATAAAATCAGTAGGATAAAATCAGTAGGATAAAATCAATAGAACAAAATTAATAGGGAAAAATCGGTAGGATAAAATCGGTAAGATAAAAATGCTACATTAAAATCGATAGGGTAATATCGGTAGTATAAAATCGGTAGAATCAAATCGGTAGAATAAAATCGGTAGAATAAAATCGGTAGAATAAAATCGGTAGAATAAAATCAGTAGACTAATGGTAATGGTATTTCATTCGTCCGTTCGCGTGACTGCAAGAAAAGGCTGGCCATGTTTGCGGATCGAAAACCACAAGAGCAGATTGGAGATTTTTAAACACACGCCTCGTGCAGCGGACCGGATTCCTTGTCGAGGACGTTTTGTGTAAATTGGCGACGTTCGAGTTTCAGGTACAAATATTTAAATGAAACACGTGTTCAAATTCACGGCGCACATACAAAACAGATGTCCCGCGTCGTCCCCCCGACCCCTCTTCCGTTCCGTTTGACCCTCTTCCCCGCAGCCCGGGGACCTCGAATGCATTATGCACCGTATAGTTATGGTGACGAGCATTCATCCTCTGTCGCATGGGGTTTTCAAGCAATTCAGCCGGCCGAGAGTTTCAACCGCGTCCTGTCACCGTTTCAATGAAAAAACACCGGCCGATATGGTCATTAACTTTTCCTGAATGAGGGTAAACAGCCCTCCGAGGGTGCAAAAACGTACTTGTCGGTACACATGATTTTTTTTTTGTGTATCATGCAATTCGAACGAATGATCAACCACTCGAAGCACAACATCGGGCTCGTGATAAACATTTCGAACACAGTCGAATAAATAAGTAAATAAATTTTCTTCTGAACCGAAATAAAATTCCCTTTTATTGATGTAACTGAGATTATAGATGGCCCAGGAGAAGTTCTAATCATTCCAGTCGTAAAATAAATCGTACAGTAACGGGTCCAATTACCTTTTGCACATCGTGTTCAGGTATTCCATTAATTTTTGAACCGCCCGACTAATCTATTTACGAACCTCCAGGTGTAAAAAAGCGCGTAACCGAATATTTTTGCGTGGGATCCCTCGGCCCGATCAGAAAAAACAACGCGTTTCGGATTTTCGTAGGTGGCAAAAATATCGAGTTCCACCCTCCTCGCCCGGTGGTTGTCGGAGAGGGGGGGGGGGTGGATAAAGCGTGTCTGTAGGACAACATATAAACAAAAAAAGCAACGAGACCGTGGATGAAAATTCCATTTGAAATGGAGGTAAACATTGCACAGAGGTTACCGATTGTGTGTTTTTAATTTTCTCCTTGACGATCGAAAAACGGTGGAAACGTGTGTTTTTTAAATAAACGTACGAAAATCATGAACTCTATGAAATCACCGTGCCCCGCCCCTGCGCCACTATTTCTGCCAGAACGTTTCTGCGAAACGTTGATTATGTTCTCGTGACTCACCGCAAATTTCTGTTTAGACCGTAGGGAAATAATAAATAAATAATCGGAAATAATTCCGCGCGATTCGATAGACGGGTCGCGCGCGCGCGCGAGCATTTAAATGTGAAACGATCATTTATAATTACGATGTCAGGGGGATTAAAGCGAACACAAGGTTCGCCGGTATTAACCGGCGCAATTTCTATCTTCAAGCCGAATAATAATAACATTTCAGTCGCAGAGATTTGTTTTACGAGCCCGACGCTGCCGCGCGCAGAGGGTCTGCCGCAGAGATTATTGATCTGGCCGGTCTCGTTTAATGTCACTCGCAAAGTTATTTCGTCGAAAACACACACACCCACACACAGTGAGAGAGAGAGAGAGAGACCACCGACACGGGGTCTTCGATATTCAATACGCGCAATTTCTTTTAATTCCTCACGGTAACAATGAGCGCTCGCGAAACGCGATATGATAGGCGACCTGCCCGCCGCTAATGAAAAACGCGGCTGTATTTGCAATTGCGGATCTACGTTTCATATTAACGCCAAACACGGACGTTGCCAGAAGTTTAAAATCTGGGTCATTTCCCATTGAAAATTTCGATTATTCCTTTGCGCTATTCATTTCGCGGTTATTAGAAATTCACCGACGTTCAAACTTTCATAGATAAAACAAGTTTTGTGGCGAGTCTCCAGCGAAATCTCGATATATGTCAACAACACGGGTCTTGCCGGCGTCGTGTATCGTCCAGGAGACATGTCTACACTCCTCGGTGTGAGAGCGGTAGTGGGGATATTTCCGTGACGTTAATCATCCAGGCCTCGGCGACGTATATAGAGAAAAAACTGTAAGTTTTCTCCAAAGGCTGTATGTCTGTTACAACAAAATAGAATTTTGTATTTATATATTATTTGCAGATTTATCAATGTAGGACAAGGGACCTAATTACTGTGGGGTTATTGTACCTAATTATGCTTATTTTTAAAGCGTAATGAATATTAAGAAAGAAATATATATAAACTGATTCTGATGAAGAAAATTTCATATCTAGGGCGCCCCTAAAAATTGCTGTATCATTATTCAAAATATTTTTCACATTATTAAATTTGTTTGTATTTAATAAATTACTGAACGCTTCAGTATTGTACGCGTAAATTGCACCATTTTCGTATGTATAACATGAAAAAAAAATATGTAGAAAGGAAATATTCTTGGTCGAAAGAAATGTTTCATTTCGGAGATAAAGTAGCTTCGACTGCAATATTCGTTGCCGTTAATATTCATTATCCTTTAAAAATAAGTATAATTGATATAGGCACAATGATTGGTAACCCCCACAGTAATCGGGTCCCCAACCCTGGTCTACTGCGAGCCACCAATAACACTACAGCACCGCATCGCATATTTCCCTTTAATCTCCTGGAACTCCGTCATAATGTTTTTATTAGAAAACATCGAGCACCGCGGATTATTTTAAGAACCCGAACAGACGCATCAAACCTCTCCAAACATGAAGCATCTACCGCGAGCTCCCCGGAGCACTGTAACAAGAACCGCTGCTCCCGGTATTTATTAAATGAAAGATACAAAACCGAATGGAACTGCCGTGCGCGTGAAGCCGCGGAAAAACGTCGGGGAAACTGAACGCGATGAGAAAGGGAAAAGCAATACCGCGAGCAGTGATATTTCGGGTCCCGAGCCGTACCCGCAAGAAACTGTGAATGGAGGCACGGCGAATGAGAGCGGAGCCCATCGTGGCTTTTAATTAGAAGCTTAAGAACGTGTGTTAAGAAGGTGTGCGGCAAGTTTTCCTCGGCAAGTTCCTGCGAGAGCGTGTCTTCCCGTGCTCGGCGGCTCTCAAACCGCGGGAATAGAAGAACCAGGTCCAACCGAGAGGAGAGGAGAGGAGAGGAGAGGTCTTCCTCGAGGAGAGAACGCGTATCAAGATCGATCGGCAGAAAGTCCCCTAAACGGGTGAAACATTGTTCGCGTGGGAATGGAAATCGTCTGACAGTCACGTTTGCGTTGAAACAGAACCGTAAAACTCGAAGGTGGTTTCAACGATGGAGAGACGAAGAGAGAGAGAGAGAGAGAGAGAGAGAGAGAGAGAGAAAGAGAGAGGAAGAGAGTACTCGTCATAGTAGCTGATAGGTTTCTCAGCTCGATGCATACGGAGGCAACGGTATATGTATAGCAAACGCTGCACGACATTAAAAGCTACCAGCTACTATCACTTGTACGCTGCCACTCGACCTGCATGCAGAAACAGTCGCTGCCAAGCTACGTTCCGTGTTCGCGTGAGCCGTTTCGACCGGCCGCGATTATTTATATTGGACATTTAGCGTAATTGCTACGTGAAACGTGTAAAACTTTCGTATTATGCTAAGCCCGCGACAAACTTCTTTCGCATGCGGAAGGCCGTTCCCTTTTAACGCAACTTCTTTTTTCGCGTAGGCTCGCATTGCTACAGTGTATTTTATTTGGTAATTGGCTGGACGTGCTGCAGGAATTTCTCTGTTCTTTTTTTCCTCTCTTGGTCTCTCTGCGTGTTGATGGTTGATAACGTTGTGTTCTTTATCGGGGATATTTAAATGCGTAATGTATTTTATTTAGTGGCGCATGAAGAGTATAAATCTGTTCGGTCTCTTTTCTACGGGTGTTTAATGTAACCATTTTTGTTGCGACAGGCGCAGATCTTTGTTACATATTTATCGGGGAATTAAAAATATAAATCTGCGCGGTCTTTTATCACACCCTGTATGCACATGTGTAATTTTAATGTAACTATTTTTGCTGCGACAGGTGCAGATGTTTCTAACACATTCAGCGGGGAATTAAGAATATAAATCTGCGCGTTCTTTTATCACACCCTGTATGTACGTGTTTAATTTTAATGTAACATATTTTTATTGTATTGTATTTTATTTTGCAGTGAATGGAAATGTGGAAATCTGGGCGCTCTTTCTTCCCATCCTATATATTGTATAATATTGTAATTTTTTTTTATTACTATTTATTTATAAAGGTCGCATTAACATCGAGGTCATTAGCGAAAAGAAATAATTAATTAATTGAATAAAATATTTATTACACAGATACAAATATATATTTATACAGAATTATATGAAGTGTGTAAATTGAATGCGAAATGTACAAAATGAATCATGAAAAATAAATATCAAGTAACTAAAGAGCGAATAAAGTTTGTAAATTGAATACGAAATGTGTCAAAGGAAAATGAAGTGTTGTAGAACAAATTTAAAGTGTATATAATGAAAACGAAGAAAAATTAAGAACAACGTAGTATTATTGAAGATACACAATTTCATCTCCAACAAACAAGTAGCAAGAGCGAAAGATCGATCGGTCGTGTGCAGGTTTCACCAACGAGTCGAAAGTTTCTGGAGGGACAGTCGATTCGCCGGCAGATAATTTAATTGCGTGCAGCACTTGGCCTCGCGGCTTAAGCCCGATTTCTAAAAACACTCTGCTCCACCCAGAGGTCTGTTTAACTTTGATCCCCGACACAGTCGAACACGTACATGTACACATTTCTTAACAAGTGGCGCCCTCTTCAATGATTTTTCATCCCCATCACCGTTTCAAATTTGTAAGGCATAGAATTATTATTTTACTTATTTCTAAAACAGAATATCAATTTACAATAAAAAAAGTCCTCGCACCTTCGGAAAATTCTACGTAACCTATGCTTCACAATCTGGAAAATTTTCACACATTTTGAAAAATTTGGGAAACTAACTTTATCAGAGTTACCAAATATGTCTAAAATGGGGCGTCAGTTTGCAATAAAGATCTTCTCACATTTTGAAAAATTTGGAAAACTAACTTTATCAGAGTTACCAAATATGTCTAAAATGGGGCGTCAGTTTGCAATAAAGATTTTCTGCCATTTTGGAAAATTTGGAAAACTGACTTTCGGTCAAAATTACCGTTGCCAAAATGAGGCGTCAGTTTGCAATAAAAATTTTCTCGCACTCTGGAAAAATTCTGCGTACACGGTGCCGAAAAATTTGGAAAACTTTGTCGGACTTACTGTATGCTGTTGGAGCGTCAATTTACCAAAAAAAAAATTACCTCGATATTCTTTGAAAGCTCCGAGTCCAGATTAGACTTTTAGAAGTCGAGGAGTTTGATTTGGCAGATTGGTGGTTCGATTTTGGCATTATGATGGCGCATCAATCTCCCTCGATTCTCTTGATATTTGTCGAATCGCGGGGAGTCAGCAGACCGTGATGGAAAGTAAGGAAAATGTAGACAGACCAATGTGATCTTAAGCCCCCGATATAAAATGGAACGATATCCCTGGCCGTGCCTCTCCCTTCGGGGGACGGAAGAGTGACTGTGTGCAGCGGAAGTTATCGTCGCGATAAATCAATGGACATCGATCTGACTTGTAGCATGCTGCCTCTCGTAATTTATCGAACGACGGCGCTTTCGGTACTCGATATTCAAAATTCCGTCGGTGACATCGATCGTCTTTTGACGGCGGCGGTGCAGGACATTTTTCTTGATTTTTCGAAGAACCCTCGACAGCTCGCCGACGTCACGTTCGATCGACTTTCTCTAGTCCGTTATTAAAATATACGGAATAATGTTGGCACACGAAAAAGTAAAAAAATACACCACTTTCTACGGTTCAATTTTTGGCATTCGCTTGTCAAGATCTACAGGATTATATAAAAAAAAAAACAGTTAGAAATCTTTGGTCCCAGAAAGTGAAGTTCAGCCAGTATAATTGATATAGACACAGCAATTGAGTTCCTTCTTATCCCAGCTCATTATTAAAATGTATAGAGTACAACTGCGACAGAATTTGTTTTATTAACAATTCAGAAGAGTTTTTGTACGTCACAGAAAATGTTCAAACAATCTTTAAACCATTTCGTTTCTCTTATGTCGACTTCTATGATGTAACAGAAGAATTTGAAACATTCCCGAGCAACGATGAGCATTCTGAAAGTGCAAGAAAGAAATGGAAGCAGGCTTCTTTGCGACAATTTGTCCGAGAATTTATGCAACTGACAATTGCCTTGTTCTTTTAATGAACTTCCAAAGTGGTGCAGCGAATTGAATGAACTTAAATCGAGTTGAAAAGAACACTGTGCCCTGGAAAAGAAGGAATGGAGGAAAGTTGAAAAGTAAATCTGTAGAAAAATGTGTCTTGCCTCTCGATATCCGTAGAAGCAGCTGTCCCAGTAACTCGACCGCGGACGTTAATGCAAATCCGCGTACTCTTTATGGACTAATTTAAAGAAACGAGACTTTGGCAAGACTTTATTTCCTTTATTAACACGCTGACTTGTCAGGGCCGGCGGCCGTAAAACTTCCGGCGAGCTGGAACCCTTTTTTAATGAAACTGAAGATGTATATAAGCCGAGAGTTTCCACGGTAATTGTTCTATGAACGAGGAAAAATCCGCTTCGTGAAATTAGAAGGTTCATTATGCTGGGAATAAAACGTACATTGTATCAACTCTCCCTCTGAACCGAAAACTCTCCTCGATACCTTCAATTGTTATAAATAAATTCTCCTAAACAGAAAATAATGCACGCCTTTCCTTAAAAATATATGGACAATTTTTAGAGGATCTCTGAAATATCATATAATATTAATTCATAGATTGATATTACTGGAGACTGTTCATTATTAAATTCTCCAACAAATATTCCATGTATTTCAGTATTATTACATTCGATAATTTAATTATTCAAATCCTCTGAATGTTTGAACCGCTTTCAATGATTAAAAGCTAATATTGATCCACGTTCTCTGGTATAATATTTAACAGTGCACAATGCAGTTAAAAATATAATAATTTTTAGATAATTCATGACGGTGGAAGCTTGCAGAATGGGACATTTTATTTATCGAGATAGAATTCTCGAATGAAACTGATACACAAATTTCCACGATTGAACAGGTTGCGAGGTTTAGGGGTCCCCGGGGACCCGGCCAGAGGCGTAGAACGATTCAATCGGTCCTGGTATCCTCGTGCCGCAGTGCCCGAAGATAGTACCGAAAAGCGGGGACGGCAGGAATCAATCATTGAATAAACAATAAAGCGGGCGAGCCCCCGGTAATAGCAGATCCCGTCCGTATAAAATCCATATCTCGGTAATTCAAGGCGGAGAGTATCAGCAGAAATCCCAAAGTAATTTTCTCCGTTGAATTCTTGCCGGAGCAGAACTGCCGCCTTAAAGGAGATACCATCGACAGCGAAAGATTCCAATATTCCAGCGCACGCAACGCCGTTTACTGGGCTTTTTCTGCGAGTCGTTCACCAGAGAGAGCCTCTCCTCCTCTCTCTCTCTCTTTCTTTTTTTTTTATGTACAGGGGGTGTCCCGGTAATTGCGGTTTAACGGACACGATTTTCTCGCGCTGCGTTGTCAACGAACAAAAATCGAAAAATCAACTGTCGCTACTTAGAACCTCCACAAAAGTGTTCCTACATATTACAAAGATCAATAATAATAAAACCAATAAACAAGTGCCAACTATACCTGGACGCTTCACCTGCAACTGAAAAGTTTCTATTAAAATTCAGTCAACAATTATCCTGCTCCTTTTGTAAATATTCGTTCGCTTTTCGCATAACATATTTTCGGAATATTATAACTTTTCCTTGTATTTATCATTTTTATATTAATTCGGTTTTTAAATTTAAACGCTGCTTAAAGCTAAACATTTTTTCCTATCCAAACGTGCGTCGTTGTGCGTGCCGAAAAGAATGTGTAATTTCATTTGTCAGTGTCGAGGTTGCACGGAAAATTCGAATAGATTTCGGGAGACATGCAACGAGGATACCGCGATCACTAGACCGCGGATGTTTATGCAAAACGATATACTTTCGACGTTGAGAAATTTCGAGCAAGTCAAACCGGAGTCGAAGGAACCGTGTTTACTCCATTTAATGAATTCGCTTGGGGGGTGGGGAGGGGGAATAAAATTGTGTTCGCAGTGGGCGTATCTTGGAAATGATTCTGGACATTATTTCCGTTCAGATTAAATTGTTATTTAGTTGGAGAAATGAATTTTGTAGCAGCATTAATTTGTCACGAGTCCGTTGTTTGTTCGCGAATGATCAAAATAAGCTCCGCCGTTCGCAATAATCTCCATCTCTTTCTCCGTGCATTTCCTTCGTCTTATAAATAATTAATGAGTTTTCGATCCGAAGGATAACAGGTTCGGAATGTTAAATAAAGTACCCGTTGATTAATTGCGAGGGCCACGAATTAATTAGTACACGTAATGAATAGTTGATTCACTTTGATACCACTGTTGCTCCGCGTTTGTATATTTCGTTTTCATTCGCAACGAAGCGCTCGGAAATGTTTTACACGTTTGATCTACTTAATGGAACCCCGTGATCAATACAGAAAATGAAATTGTGTGTTAAGCATTTATATATCTTGGAGGTAATTTGCAAATATTAGTTCATTCAATACTGCTAATTTCATGTAACCTTGTTTAAATTTATTCTTTTTTATTTAAGCCGAACCGCTGCGCACGGTCTACACGTTCGACCCGTTTAATGGAACCGCAGGATCAATACGGAAAATGAAATGATATTAAGCATTCATATGGTGATGGTAATCCGGGATATTACTTCACTAAAATTATGTTATTAAGCATATTTAAATTTCCATCGTCATAATTTAATTAAATTTCGAATCAAGTGATGCGAATGTTTCCTATATACGAAGTTCTATAATTCAATCCGAAGTAGCTTTATATTCAATATTATATTTTATATTTCTGTTATAAAACGAACATCATTCGAACGTCCAAAAAAAAAAGAAAAAAAAAACAAATCGCAATAATATTGAGAACAGGCAGTAGCAACAGTAAAGTATCCAAATCAATATCATCTCCCACAAATAAATATCACTTTAACGATCCAAAATATGCAATAACCAGTTAACGAACAATATTCAACAAAATTAACATCACTTGAACGCTTTGGAACAAAAAGAAAAGGAAAATAGCCCACAAAAATTCAGAGCATCAGTGGCACAAGCAAACGGTCCCAATAAATAAGTAGAATCGTCCGGCACAGATCAGACACGTGATCCTGCACAGAGAGCTCGTCGAAATGCAATTTTCCCGTCGACCGTTTCTCCAGAAAATTGCTCGACTCCGATTCACTTTTTGGTCAGGCGCCACCCAATAATCAGATAGTGTGTACTAATGCCGGATAGGACACCCGGTATGCAGTTTCGACGCACACACGCGACGGGAGCTGTGTGCGCACACGTAACCATACACGCGCGCCCACACAGAGGCGATCGGTTACGACGCACCAACACAGGCTCGTGTCCGAGGTGGTAGCTGGTTGGCGGAGACCGGGTGGAGGGGCCGAAGGGGCGGGGGGACGCGGAGAGCGGCTAGTAGATCAAAGAGCGAGCGAGAGGGGGGCGTGTGACGGAGCGCGACGGAGGCGTGGGTTGGAGCGAGATGCTACGGGGGGAAAGAGGCTCGATGAGTTGGAGGAGGACGGAGATGGGAACGGATTGTGTTGGTGGCGGAACGGTGGAGGGAAGGAGAGAGCCAGAGAAAGAGATACACAGTGGGAGATTGTGTTGGTGCTCGGAGGACGGTAGAGAAACTGATGGAGTGAGAGTGAGGGGTAGAGCGAGAGACTGTGTCGGTGCTAGGAGGACGGTAGAGAGGGAAATAGAGAGGCGAGCACAGGGCAGAGAGGGAAGCTCGTGCGAGCAAATAGAGAGGACGAGATAGGAAAATAAACAGGTGAAAGAGGATAAAGAGACGGATGAAGTGAATGAAGGGCCCACGGAGGGACGGAGAGATGCTACAGAGAACGGAAGAGCGAGCAAGAGGAGACGGGCTTACCGAGCTGGTAAGCGAGAAGAAGACGGTGCGCAACTGAGGCATACGCTACGAATGTGAGCGAGAGAGAGAGAGAGAGAGAGAGAGAGAAAGAGAGAGAGGCTCGTGTATAAGGTACTAAACCTGTTTAACTGTGTGAACGATAATTGGCACATGAATCATGCATTCGGTTGTAGCATGTCACTCGGTATACGTTCCACTCAGCCAACTTTTCGAGTGCACGCATGCACGCGCCGCGTCGTTATTATGCATACAATGCAAAATAATTATCGTAAACGCGAATCAAGCTGCATGCCATTTGCATTTTCGACGGTAATAACGGCCCCGGGCCTGACGCGACCCGCGATGAAATAGTTTCGACGATATATTTCGGCTATTTTTTCCGGGGTTTTTTGGAAAAATGGACACGACTTTTTCGGACGTTGTCTGACCGAACAAGGGTGTTGCTCCGTCCCTTCGGAAATATTTTTCTAGTACGTCTTTGATTTAGCACGTCAATTTATAAAAATGTAGAGAGTTCAAAATATATTAAAGAAAAAAAAAGAATTACAAACTTGCAACCTAATAAATAGACCTTGTAGAACAATTTTAAAAGTTCTATACTACTTAATAACAAAAATTTTCGGACGTTGTCTGACCGAACAAGGGTGTTGCTCCGTCCCTTCGGAAATATTTGCTGCGCGTAATTTTCAAGATGGCAAACAAACGATCCGTCCGAACAACAATCAAGATCTGTACTCTTTTCCCATTGTTCAAGACTTCAGATATACGACGAAAATTCTTCAACATTTCCAGTATTCGATCGGAGACATTTCTCTCGTCACCGTAGCGGTTAAATTACGGGAGCCACAACACAGCCAAGGAGAAAGATGACACGGCAAAATGGTATTCCGCGCGGAATGAAAAATAAAAATTACGTGCAATCGCACGTAACCGCGGCTCGCGTCGCGGAGTTTCCGCGGGATCGCCGTTAAAGAAAAATGTATCTCGCTGCCGTGTTCGCCGAAACGAACACCGGAACGAAATTATGTACACGGGCCCTGGTTAATTTACTTTACAAATACCCGCGGTTTATTTGTTCGCCGAACAATTATACGGTTCGCAGTATTTCTCGCGGCGCCAGTTTATAAACTGGAAACTCGCGGATTAACCGTAACGACTGTTAGTTCTGTCAAGAGGGGTGGGGGATGGGGAGAAGGGGGACCCCGGTCCCGGAGTTGTTTAAGATAATGAGTGCAAAGGACCAAAGAAATGTAGGAGGGGAGGAAGAATGGGAGAGCGCAAAAACGTTCTCGTAGCTGTTGGATCGATTGAATAACGTCCCGCGATCGGATTCAGACCACGTCGATCAGTCGGTGAAGAAGAGGAGGGGGGTTACCATACGTACATGCGCGTACCGTGGCCGAGTAACAATGAGATATAGATTTCAATGGTGCCTTAACGATCTGCATCGCGGTTCGCAAACCTGTTTATTGAGTTAACCGTAGGCACGCCGGGGGGAATATATCGAGGATGAGATCGGCCTCCACGGCTCTCCGACCAGATTTCCAGCTGTCATTAAAGATCTTCCTCTGTCTTTTATGTCGTTTCACTGCCATCGGAGGACCGTACTTTGTATGCTGATTCGATTTTCCAAGAGTCAATCCCGAACGATCCACTCTTCACGGACGCACGCGGCGTATCAAAAGATGGAAAGAGAAAGAAGTGATAGTCGCCGGACGTATTCTAATACGTTCCCGTCGATGATATCGAATTCTCAACGCGATCCCTGTAACCGGCGGGGAAAGTTCGAGTCTTCATTAACAAAATGAATTCCGTTGGCCCGCTCGAGCGTCCATCGGCGAAATAATTATACCTGCCGCTCCCGTCCACCTCGTAATTACGACTCGGCGGATTATCCGCGAGCTCGGGGTGTCTTCGAGTTCGTGAAGAATGAATTTATTCAATTCTACCGGACCGGTGATCCGCCGATTTTTGTGGTTCGACGGCATGGACGATCGAGGAGACGAGGATGTTGATATTTGCCAGCGAGTAATGCGAGCTTGCGGCATCGAGCGAGGAGGTTATTGGCAAATAAGCGGATAATCCGTGGATGCAGTTTTCCAGTTCGTGAGAAATTATAAAATTATACTGGACGCGATTAACCGATTTTTGTGGTCCGACGGTACGGACGATCGAGCAGTCGGGAATGTTGCTGTTTGCGATCGAGGAGTTGCAATTTTTGTTTCAATCTATAAATTCACTCTCAGAAGTGGGGGACGAGATTATCTGTCCCGATTTTTAAATCAATTCCCGCGTAAATGCATCGAGTGCAGGAGATGGTTAGAATCTATAAAATTCCGGGGTGGTTGAAATAGGATTAGATATCAGATAGTATCAGATATTCTAACTTTTCAATTTTTATTTCGCTAAATAAATTACTGGGCGTTCGAGTTTAGATACTTTTCCAGTTACAGTATAACAGTCGTAACAGAAGTTCAAGCTACAGTGAATCTCGAGTGACCTCGGACGCAGAGGAATGTACATACAACACGGCTCGGGATACATGACGCTTGCAAGGCCCGCGTTGTTGACGTATATCGAGAATTCACTGTGTTCGAGAACACAGACTTTTGAGATCGACGCAGAAAATCGTTTTACCTGCGAATGAAGCGAGCCAGGAGCAAAAACGAGCGATGATCGCGGCCGACGGGTCGCCGTTTACAATAATCGTGTGTGTATATCTGTCGGTCGGGAACGATAACACCGGAGTGCACTCAGGTTCGAGGCAAGAGGCGCAACTAAGTCGAAATGCAATTTAAGCATCGCGTAAATGGATGGTAATTGCACGACGCGTTGGGAGGGGGTTTGATGGAGGGGGGTGAGAAGGTAAATGGAGAGGGCAGAGGGTTGCAAGGGCCCGGAGCGTGTTCCCGATCAGGCAAATATTGGATGTACAGGTCGGGATTATTATTTGTTTTATCGGCCGTCCCGTCGAATTTGTATTGTCCGAAGCGTGGCCGGCGGAGCTGCGCATCCGAGTTGCAGCGCGTTGCACCGCGTTGCGCCGCGTCGCACGTGCATTTCCCTGCAGCCGCCGCCGCCGCCGCGACCGATGACATCCGCGTACGCACGTCAAACACAGGTATGGTGGAATCGCTTTTACGACTGTCGGCCACCCTTTGTTCTGCCGGGCCGAGTGCAACCCCGATGAATGTGTCATTTGCTGGAAATGCAATCGGCGAAAGATAACCGATCGGGGCGAATTGGCCGACGGCTATGGCACCGGACAAAGGATCGTAGAGTCTTCGTGAACCGAGGCTGCGAACCCTCAGAGCCATCCCCTGAGTACCTCTGCAGATTTTGCAACCCCTTTCCTTAAAATTCTCAGTGTTATTCATCGCAACTTTGTGATAAACAATCGTACGACAATCATTCCAGGCTCATTTTAAAGCGCAAAGCTTCTACTTTCAGGCTACTCACCGGTAATTTGCAAACACCTTCCTGCCTCGTATGGACAATTGGAATTGTGAAGCTACTTTTTTCTTTCGAGCATTTTTCGACGGAGGCTGACTTCTCCTCGAAGTTTAACAAAACGGCGAACAAAAATCGTACATCAAATTTTCAAAGGTTATTGCAAAGGGCGGACTCTGCTCTTCAAATTCGCGGTGGTTACAGTCCTCAGAAAAATTTTTTAACGTCGGTGGAGTCGTTTGAGTTAGCAAGATTTCGTTATAGAAAATATCCTCGATTTTTCGCCATTCCGCATGATTCAGACATTTTTTGGAAAAATATTGACGAAATAATCTAAAACTAGAGGCTTTATGCTTTACAACGAGCTAAGAGTGATTGTCGTACGATTTTTTTTTCAAAGAGTTACAGCGATTTGAATGTCAGCCACTTTTCGACGAAAATCTAGTACGTCTTTGATTTAGCACGTCAATTTATAAAAATGTACAGAGTTCCAAATATATTAAAAATGAATTACAAACTTGCAACCTAATAAATGGACCTTGTGGAACAATTTTAAAAGTTCTATACTACTTAATAACAAAAATTTTCTATGGTTTCAACAGAAAAGTCAACGTGAGACCTACGCGAGACGTTCGAGAGCAGTGGAAGCTATCGTAACTGCGTGCCCATTGACTGAGAGTTCCGCAGCCAACTTCAGGCAACACTTCTCAGCGTGGTGGGGATAGCAACGCGACGCTAGAAGACTCGGCAAATCGCGACGTTACAGAGGAAATATTCCCCTGTAAATGATTTCAAGTAAACAAAATTGAAGCAGGTTCTATTACCGAATGTTTCCATACTTTAGACCACGATCTTTCAAAACCTCGGCCAGCAGAATTGATTTCGGTCCTCGACACATGCTGTCAGTAGTTAAACAATCAGTTCAGGGGGGTCCTGCGTCGTCCTGTCACTGTCACAAGTAACGGTAGGCCGGTATCTCCGTTGGATGCTGTTCGGACACGCGTATCGGCAAGAAAGTATCATCGGATGGAATCGCGAGGTGTTTGGACAATCGTTCTGTTAATTTACGCTGCTCGTAAACCCGTGGCTACGTTGAACGCGCTTGTAACATTGTGGTCCTTGATGTCGTCGTCAAAACGAGGGGACTGAGAGCGAGGAGAAAAAAGAGAAAGTAGGAAGCGAGAGAAGGGGGGAGGGAGAGATTCCGACGAGAGGTTTTCGGCGGCGTAAAAACGTCCCCGGAAAATTTACGTGGTATTAAAGACACGATCTCCGTGTTCTCGTAGCGTATTACGCGACGATACCGGTCGAATTACGAACAGACCAGCCTAACTCAGGATTAAAATAAGGATCTCGAGAAAAGTAATCCTTTAGAGAGTTTAAAAGAAGTATCACGGCCCGGCTGTTATTGTTACTTGGTCGCGGATCTTTATGCTTAATAAAAATTGTGGGCATCAATTTTAACAACAGTAAGAATATAGACGTTCTTTCTCTTCTGTAACAATCCCAATAAATCCGAGACAATATACCGACATTCTTAAATTTTATTAATATTTTTACTGTCTTAAATCGCCTCGACTTATGTCTGCCTTAAACGCATAAAACTCGCAGTTTAATTATATTTTTATTTTCAACATTGTGTATACAGTGTGTTCCAAAAATGTACTTCCCTGAAAGGAGAGATCCCTCAGGTCGTTTAAAGTAATTTGTTCCTTTACGAAAATGTTCTTCGCGGTTTGTTCAGGAGTTATTGACGGAAAACATGGACCAATCAGAGCGCGGCTATAGTATACGGGGTCCGGCTCGGCGTCAGGTCCCGCTGAATGTAGCGTTGGCATTGGCCGAGCCGGAATCTGTCCGCTGTAGACAGATTGGTTCGCGCTCTGATTGGTCCGTCGTGTGCGTTAATAACTCCTGAACAAAGCCACGGAGAACATTTTCGTGAAGGAAAAGATTACTTCAAATGACCCGAACAATCTCTCCTTTCAAGTACAACATTTTTGGGACACCATGTATATTAAGAATCGTTCTTCCGGGTACAAATTTAATTATCGGGTTTCTTAAAAATGACCTGTGGATCAAAATGGTTCGTTACTTAACGAGCCATCAAGCCACAATAAATTTCTCTGACCTTCGGTTTCTCCGAGCGAAACGTGAAACCTAATTTGGTTGATGCGACGGGCCGCAGAGGATATATTTGTCTGATTCATGGCAACCAGCGACTAGAATGCGCGCGCGCGCGCGCGTTCGTGCACACGTGGGGCTATCGGGAATAGCACTTGCACTTTGTTATGCATTCCGCGAGTGGATGAAGTGGCTGTTGCGGGATTAATGCGCCGGTTTCTGCATTTGATGTCCTTCACCGAGGCTTAAGCACCATTCACGCGCCGACTTCTCCCACGTAAACCGTCCGCCATAATGCTAATACTGTTAATACTACGTTTTGTACAGATTACAAATTTATTTTGCCGTTGTTGCCGACCATGCCGGACGTCCAGCACTTTTTACGACTGCTTGTCCGAGCGGATTTCGATGTCCGCTCGAGACATTCGCGACGCTCGATAAAATTTTTGTAATTTTTGCTACTGTGTTGCAGAATTGCCTTCAACTTCTCCACACTATCCAGATTATTCAGCCTGAGATTACGCATTTCAAAGTATCGTAGTCTATTTTCGTTTCGTGAAGCTTACTCGGTAAATTATTCGCGGAGACACTTCTACTTACGACAACGGTAAAAATCGTCGTGCAAGGGGATGAAGAAAAAGGGGCAACGATCGAACCGCGCCATCATCCCCTCCCGCGGTGGATCGAACGTTCCAGACTGACAAACAATTTTGATCGATCCCGCGTAATGGACAGACGGATAACTTTAATCCGGCGACCGCAGAAAAATCCCCAATCACGCGGCGAGGACGCTCGAGAACGAATGGGGCCCCGGTCTTCGCCCGTTTGGTTTCCCGGCATCGACGGAACAATAAATTCCGCGCTATTTAATCACTCCCGGCAGAATGTAATAATAACGAACCCCGGCGATAATAACACGTGGACCGGCGCACACCCTCGAGCGGCCCCTTTCGGCGGTCGGCTCCAATATTTTTGTCGAACTGACACACCGGCGAATCGGCTTAATATCAGTTCACCGCGACGCACATCGCATACATATATTCATGCGATCAAGGGGGAGAGGGGAGACACACACACACGCGCGCGCACCAGTATTCGCACGTATTTTGCGGCACACATTCCGCCACCGTGGCCTCGCCGAACCCCTGCCAATTGTTCTACGATCGGTATAACGATTGACGTTCACTGTTTCGCGTGTTTTCGGCCTGGAAATGTTTTGTCCCGAATCTGTATCTGTGCCCCCCCCCCCCCCCCCCCCCACCCCCCCCCCCCCCCGCCCCCGAAACACACGCTCCTGAGGCCCCTTCAATTTGTCACGACTTGTCAAATTTTTTCGTTTACATTGCCGCCCGGAGATCCGATTTGAGCGGAAAGAGGAAGAGTTGAGGGGGAAGGGGACACGCGAGAGAGGAAGGTTAAGGTGGATGGTGGGGAGAGAGAGAGGGAAATAGAGTTGGCAGCGAGATTGACGGAGAGAAATATTGGGGGAGACAGGGAAGAGTGAGACAGGTTGAGGAAGAGGCGAGATTGTTTCTTCATCTTTGTAATTTCTATTGATATTAAATTTGCCTTTATTCAAATTTTTTTGTAACGATTTAATCAGACACCCTTCTAAATTTCCATAAATTACTGAATTTCTATTGAGTAACTTTGATCTAGGCTGTTCCTATATTTTTATCATTTCTGTCACTATTCAATTTTCCTTTATTCAGATTTTTTTATAATAATCTAGACAAACCCTCTCTAAATTTCCATAAGTTACTGAACTTCTATTGAGTAACTTTGATCTAGACTGTTCCTATATTTTTATCATTTCTGTCACTATTCAATTTTCCTTTATTCAAATTTTTTTATAATAATCTAGACAAACCCTCTCCAAATTTCCATAAGTTACTGAATTTCTATTGAGTAATTTTGATCTAGACTGTTCCTATATTTTTATCATTTCTGTCACTATTCAATTTTCCTTTATTCAGATTTTTTTATAATAATCTAGACAAACCCTCTCTAAATTTCCATAAATTACTGAATTTCTATTGAGTAACTTTGATCTAGGCTGTTCCTATATTTTTATCATTTCTGTCACTATTCAATTTTCCTTTATTCAGATTTTTTTATAATAATCTAGACAAACCCTCTCTAAATTTCCATAAGTTACTGAACTTCTATTGAGTAATTTTGATCTAGACTATTCCTATATATTTATAATTTCTATTACTGTTCAATTTTCCTCTCTTCCAATCTTTTTATAATAGTCTAAACAAACCCACCCCAAACTTTCATAAATTACCAAATTTGTACTGAACAACTTTTGCCTGTACTATTGCTACATCTTTATAATGTCTATTACTATTAAATTTTCCTTTATTCAAATTTTTCTATATAAAATTATTCAGGAAAGGTTACCAGAGGGAGGGTGACAACAAATACCGCGAGTGACAAAGAAGTTAACAGGAAAGGAAAGAGAAAAAGTTTGGAGTGCTGAAGAGCGAAGTGCAGAAAAGACTTGAGAAAAAGAACAAGGAAATGAGTATAGTGACAGAAAACGGTAGAAGAAAGATTGATAGGGAGGAAATGAGGAGAATTAAGCACTGAGAGTGAAAGGGTGGAAACACAGCTTGTGGTCCAAGAGAAAAATTGAATCACCTGTCGCAGACTATACTAACCACCAATAACAGTTTTCCAGTCCATTAAACCCCGCACGGGGGGATTTTCCAACAGGGACTTGCAGTCATGGAGAACCGCTGCTGCCGAGAGTCGCAAGTCGCGCGTCGTCGAGAGATGTATCAAAGACGGAAACCCGATCTGTTTACCGACCCCTTTTTACTACCGTTTCATCTGGCCGAGCGGTTTTTTAACCGGTCCATTGATCGCCGGCTCCCCGAGACAATCTTTTTTGCGAGATGTTCGCGAAAGTCTCGCGACCGACGTCCCCGTGCGTGTTACAGGATCAAGGGGAAAGCCGGGATGAGCGTCAGAAAGAAGAGGGCAAGAAGCGAAGCTGCCGGTGAGCGTTCGCGAGATGAAGGGGGATGAATGAAATATATCCGCGTTGAAAAAACAACGAAGGTCCTGGGAGAAAAAAAAACCCGAGGAGGGAGAAGTGTCGGCGAATTTGCGACAGCACGCGCGATTAAAAAAAAACACGTCGAGAAAGATGCAGAAAGGTGTGACTTGAGGGATTAGGGGCTCTTAAATGGCTTCAACGCGACAGGTGATCTTAATGCGCTTCATAAAAAAAATGTTCGAAATCCGTTGCAGGGAATGCAAGTTGAATAACAATACTGTGGACTTTGTGCATTAGAAATGAGTACAGCAGAGTCTTGATCTTCGCTACGAATCCAATTACAAAACTCTTTATTTTTCATTATTTGTTACGGGCATTTTTCTGATTAAAATCACACTGAACACGATACAATTTGAACTGTATTCAGTGGTTTAATTGACAGCATGTGTTTACAAGCCACAAGGAAATAGTAGCCCTACACGATTTATGTCACAGCACGGATCCAAGTATTGGGCTTAGATCAAGACTTTACTGTGTGCGCTATTCAAGGTAGTAAAATAATTAAAAGAATTTAGAAAGTGTATTCCAACTTATTCGAATGCTTGAAGAAACTGTTTTTCACAATATTGATACAGAATAAAGGCCTCGGTGTTTTTGCGTGCACACATTTTTATCGTAAACGCATAAAATCGGTCATCGGAATTTAGTATTAAATTTCTAATGGATCGACAAACGACTGCACGGGGTTCGTCGCGTCCAGTAAATTCGCTAATGGATATAATAATGCAGTCGGATGGCTGTCGCATTAATTCATCAGCGGATTTTTTCGTTATCGCGACAAATTCGGACGTGGCGTCGTTATCGGCGATTAATTCCAACTATTTGTACGCACCGGGACAGCTTATGAGCTCGGGGCTCGATCGATTAACACGTTTCGGTATCCGCTAATGGGCCGAGTCCATGAATAACGTCACCTTCCCGTTTCGTTCTTCCCCGTTCGTCCTTTTATACCTCGGCGGTCGTTAACGCGCGAGATCCACGCCACCCGATTAACCGTAATTCACTGTAATTTTCGAGTAACTGTTTCGTGCACGCGTGTCGCGTCGCCCCGTAGCCTAATTTCCGGCGAGGAACTCGGAACTGAGCGCTGTAAACAGAGAAACTGTCGCGCGTCGTTCGCCAAAAGCTTCCGACGATTTAATCGACGAGAAGAATAGTCAGGGACCTGTTTATTGTACTCACGGTAACCCGATGTTGCGCGAGTTGCAACAAACCACCAAACATCGGTGATTATTCGGGACGAATATTTTCCTTCTTCGATTGCGCGAACTTTCAGGACCTGCAGCGTCTGGATGGAGATTTCCATCGGTTCGGGAATAAGTGGAGCTTGTAGCTCGTCCCTTTGAGATTCTAAGAACGGCAAAATTGTTCGGATAGTCAATGATTTACCCGGGACTTGCAGCGGTCGAAGGGCGGGAGACATTTTCTGAAGCGAAACTACAGTTACGAACTTGTCCCCGGTCGTAAAAATAATATTATCATAATACGACTTGCCCCGAGTGACAAATGAATAAAGACTTGCGCCTCTCTATTGCAGGGAGAATGAATTTTTAAGACTTGTTTACCAAGAGTTACGCAAAGAGCTTGTTCTTTCCTTCAAGATTCCAAGGAAAGCAAAATTGCTCGAACTTTCAACGATTTACCAGAGACTTGCGCAGTGATCGAAAGGCTGCTAAATATTTCACAAAGTTTCTGTAATTACGTCTTCTTACAGATCGTTTAAATCTTGCAAAGTCAAATTGAACGTTCATGTTGAACCTCACCGTACCTCTTCCTGTTACCATGAACTTCTGAGACTTGTAGCGACTCGCTAAAGACTTGTTCCGAGTGCGGGATAAATGGAGTAACTGGTCCAATCCTCGAAGATTCCAATGGCGAAAGAATTTTGAAGATTCGGAACGATTAACCAGGGACTTGCGGGGTCCAAAGATGGCCGCTCCGCCATCTGGTTGGTAATTGCGAAGCAGCTGTGCGGGGGCGTCGGGTTCATGCAATATTTAATGTTCATCAGCTTTTTCCCGGACGGTGCGCTTTCGGTCGCGAGATAAGCGGCCGGATTTAAGAAGGTTACACGTTTCTTTCCGCCCCGAATCATTTCTCAGCGTCGGATCTAGCAGGAGGCGTTATCATTTCAGTGTTCTTGCCCCTCCCGGCGTAATTCATTGTGTCGTGCGCGATAATGTAACCTCGGGGTCGCGTTCCTCGAGCGACCTGCACGACGAAGACCTGCAGAGAGAGAGAGAGAGAGAGAGAGAGAGAGAGAGAGAGAGAGAAACTCCCGTGTAACGTTGAACAGTGTACAACAGACACGGTAGCTCGTACGAAACTGTTCCATCCGGAAGGATCTGCGTCTTTTATCGGACAGGGACTATTTTTAACACGGTAAGAGCGACCGACCGCGGATTAACGCGACGCGGAATTTTGCTGTCTCGGTTAATTGCTTCCCTCTCTTTTTACCATTCGCTTTTTTTTCAATCGATACACCACCAGCCAAAGGATTTATTTCCCCCATTTTACCGACGTCCATCGGGAAACAATGAAATCCGAGTTCGCCGGCCGGCCTTATCGCGACGCGCGAATTTTATCTGTGCGACGCGGACTTCGCGTCATTAAATTGATCGCGAATCCATGCGCGATCTGCTTTCATCGCGCGACGGTTTCAACCATTTTTTACAATCGACCCGTAATCTGCAAAGCGGGGAACAGTTTGTACAGTTCACGTATTTTGTTCATTTGCTCTACATCTTCGCCAGCTTCGGTATAAAATGTAACAGAATCGATGCAATTACAGTGCGACGCGAAAGAGTACCAAACGAGAATCTTCCGATCGTTTGTGGCTTGATTCCGTTTGAGTCGAGGAGCGTGGAGAGTGGTGTAGCATCTTTCGCGTATGATTAGCATACCGGTCCCATTGTCACCGTGCGAAGCATCTCGAAGAATGTAGAAACCCGTGTGCCGTGGACGTGTCGCAATTGCAGTTTGCCTCATCGGGGGCCCGGTTGACGTGCTAATGCCGAGGTGTCAACGCGGGGATCTCTCTCCGCGAGCCTCGCTGTTCATTACACGGGACGGTGAACACTTTGCATCTGAATACCGGTAACGAGCACTTACGTTCAACGAGGCTTTGTTTAAATTAATCCGCGGCCCCTCCCGGAGAAATCGATACGCAGTCGCCGCCGTCGCGCCGCACCGCGCGGCGTTTCGTAACGGCGTTTCATCCTATAACTGTTTGTAACTTTAACTGTACACACTGCACCCCGGTATAATTGAACGATCCGCTGAACAGACGAAATACCGTCGAACAGAAACCCCGGAAAGCTTTTCGTGTGATTAAAAATCCTTTATCCCCTTTGAATGTATCCTACGGTCTGAAATTTTCACCGATTCTTCCCGTTCGATTTCAAAGGGAATTCTTCGATTCGTGCGCCCATTCGACCCAGATTTACAATCTGTTTCACGATTTTTATACCGATGCGCGATTTTTTATGCTGCGATTTACTATAGCATCTGCAGCGTTTACCCGATATATGTCCGCAACACGGGTCTACCCAGGGCCATACAACGGGTAGAAGATACTAATCTTTGATACGCTGCCGAACGTGGAAAAAAAGTAAACCTCATGGCCGGCAGTGGGGACAGTTCTGGGACATTTATCGGCTAGGTATTTGGGACATATACCGAGTAGAGACTGTATTATCCCGGAGGCAACCGTTGCGTGAGAAAATTGTTGCCCAATGCTCAGTGTTCATTTGATTCTGAAGGTACTTTGAATTCGCGGATTATTTGCTTTTGTATTGTACAATTATCTAATATCCTATTAATATACTTCCGGCAGATAAAGTGTCAAGATTTGAATTAGGAACGGATCACGACGGCTAACTACCGGTATTAATAAACGCGCGTCGTTAGTTTGCGTCCTTGACACGGACTATCTATCTCTCCTGGCGATTAACAATGCAGCCTCTTAATTGAAAATAAATAATCCCCACGGGGGGGAGAAGTGAATTACCATCGGTCGACGAATCGTCGATTTAATTAGCAACCGGACCGGAGGCGTTTGATCGTCGATCGCAATTAGACAACGAGAATAGAGTAACGGGCGCGAAAGAATTCGTCGTCGTGGTTCGATTATTCGCGACAGAGAAAGGACGATCGATAGAGAGAGAGAGGGAGAGAGTGAGAGAGATGTTAATCGGGAAGAAGGGATGAAACGGGAAGACGAGGGAAGAAAAGGAGGCGAGACTGGGGAGCACGAAAAAAAAAGAGACGATAATGAGTCACAAATGAGAAAACTCCGATATCGGGGGGCCCACATTGTACTATCACGCCTTTCATCCGGCTTTTTCTCGCCTCTCGCGCGTTTCCTCCGTTTTCCCGACTTTCCTCACCCTCCCCGTATCCCCTTTGCCCTTTTCTTCGGGAACTAACGCCACCACTCTGAATCCCCCAACCTTGCAATCCCTTTCATCGGGTTTTCCCGTTTCCGTTTCTGTTTCATTTTCCTGCCGTCCCGGCAGGTTCCTTAGGTTTCTCGAGCACTCTTCCGCTCGTTTCCGCGACTCTTTTGTAATTCCACATGGTAAATAAGTAAGTAGCGGGGACAATGGGCTGGGCTTGTCGCTTCCCCTCGATTGTGTATCCCATGATTCTTTGAAAGGGGGCGGAATCGTCGATGTTGTTCGAATGACACTTCACGACCTTCCTCCGGCGAATCCGGGTCAGCCGTGACCCGGAGAAACGTCACAACACGATCAATTGTCAATTATACTGTTCTTTAAACTGTTTCGTGTCTCGTGAGTCAATTTTACAGACTTTTCGGGTACATTAATTTTTAATTATTCACGTACGCGTAAAATAATAAGAGAATAGAATAATTTTCAATCCTTAAAAATTAATGTTGAATCGTTACGAGATTAAGAATAATCTGCCCATCTAGAAATAATTTTTCCACCGCTCGACGAACAATGGGATTAATTATAAAATAATTCGCGCAAGAGAAGGCGGAAGAATCGCGAGCCTAATGCTTCTCAATAACACTCCGGAGCTGCCATAAACGGTGGCCGTTCGATAACGACGCGTCGCTCAAGTAGCTCGCGCTATCAACGAAGAAATGGTGCATAAATGTCCGGCGATAGGAGAGAGATTTCCACCAATAATTTTCCTCGGGCAATTAGCATGTTTACGAGCGCGTGAACAGCCATCTGGTCGTCTATGGTTGCCTTTACGGGCCGGGATTGGGGCCGCGTGCAGAAACAGACACACGCGGTTATGGTTGCGATGACGCGTGGCCGTGGCACGCGCGTATCACCTGGACAACACGATCGCGCTAAACAGTAGACGCACGTGATCAATCACGGAGAGAGAGAAGGAGAGAGAGATCCAGAAAGAACCGTTTCACCTCGCTCGATTCCTGAATCGTTTTCCAGTTATTTCGATCCTCGTAATAAATACTAGATTATCTAATCAACGCCATTGTGCCCCGCTCGCCACGAGGCTCGTATTTCTGTTCCGTGATCGCGGACTTCGCCAATGGACAATTGTTGCACGGACTTTCGTGCGAACAATTTACTCGAGCGTACAGGTACGCGTGCAACTGCTAATGTCATGTTCCGAGAACCGTTTCCGTGACGAAGTCGTTTGTAAATCAGCCCGTCGCGGTTTGATTCAGACTTGTAGCGATCAAAGAGTCCGTACCACCCGTAGATCTTAATTTGGAGCTTGCACAAGCCTAATAGGGACTCGCGAGAACGAAGGAGTTACTGGAACGCGTGGCCCTTTGTCTCGGACAAATCACGGAGAAAACTTTTTAAGGATTTGCTGCGGCGAAACGGGTTGCTGGAACTCGGAGATCTTTATTCGAAGATTACAATGGCGGAAATTATTGTGGCACTTGCAGCGTCCTAACAGGGACTTGCAGCGGCAAAATAATTACTGGAATATGAAGATGTAGGTTCAAAGATTGTAATTGCGAGGATTATTGTGGGACTTGCAGCGTCCTAACAGGGACTTGCAGCGGCAAAATAATTACTGGAATATGAAGATGTAGGTTCAAAGATTGTAACTGCGAGGATTATTGTGGGACTTGCAGCGTCCTAACGGGGACTTGCGGCGGCAAAGGAATTGCGGGAATATGAAGATCTATGTTCGAAGGTTGTAATTGCGAAGATTATCGAGGGACTTGCAGCATCTCGGCAGGGACTTGCAGCGACAAAGATTGTAATCGCGAAGCCGATTGTTGGGCTTGCAGCGATCCACTGGGGATTTGCGATGAGGAATGGGCAAGGGGGTCGAAGAAATCAATTAGAGCTTCAACTATTTCATTCGAAGCTCGCAGGTTTATTAGAGAGGCACGCAATAATGGAGCTCATGGTTTTCCAATCGACCTCTCCGATGGAAAAAGCGAATATACTGCGAGACAATTCCGCGCGCGCTGTCCAAGAAAATCGTGCAGAGAGCGACGCAAACCCGTGAAACGAGGCATGTTAATTGTTTCTATAATTATTCATAACCGTTTGAATTTGAAAAAACGAAATCCAATCGGCTATAAATTATACACCGCGCGCACAAACCGTCCGCTCATCCCCGTCTGCGCCCCCGCGTTCGACCGTCCTTGCCCATGACAGTTAATTTCCAGTTTTATTGCTGTATCGATCCGTAATTAAATTGCAGCGAACAACGGGGCGACACTTTTATGCGACGTGCTCTCTCTCTCTTTCTCTTCCTCTCTCCCTCTCAACGGTGCAGTGGCCGGCGTTCGTAAAATTCCGCGAGCGATTTTATTGCTATACATTCGTTAATCCCTTGTTTAATAACGTGGCGGCCGGTTTATTCGCGATTTCCGCGGCCACCGGGCAAATAAAATTGCGGTTTACGTATTAATAACACGGTATTACATTGAATGAAGATGGCCAGGGTCGATGACAGCCGGCGCTTTTTAACGGCCGAGAGCACACGGAGAATTGTTTAGCGCTGTTCCTGGCAGTCGTTTCAGAGGACCGTGTTAATATAATTAAAAATAAGACCGATTCGTCTCCACGATGAGTGTTGTCGGGATGTTTGTGTTTTAATCGATCAGACCATTGGGAGCGGACAAAGGGAAGCGATAACATTTCGTAACGAGTCCCCCCCGTAGCGTCTCGCGCCGATCCGCAACAAGGAAAACTGGCCTTCCACGTTCCATACGGGGTCGGAGCAATTTGAATATAAAAGGGTTAAGTGTTCCGGCGAACGTGCGGGGAATAACGAGTTCGCGGAATAATATTTTCGCGGAAGCAGATTGCACGTCGAATCCCCGACAATCGGCCCAAACAATCGCGCACAGTTGGCATCGTTCACACTTAATCGAGCTCTTTGACAATTCACCAAAAAGATTTGCCACAACGTTCTACACAGTTCAGTTTTAATCTATTAAATTTCTTAACAAGGTTTCTTTGCAAACAGGAAGAATGCTTGAGCAAAGGCAAGAATTTTGTGGAACTCGCGAGAGAGAGAGAGAGAAACTCTGTTTTATCCCGGTGGCGACGAAGCATTGGGATACGACGATCCGGATTTTGATACTCCTCGTCGAAAGTCGGTTAGAGCTCGATAAAAATGATCCGGCTACCTTACCGGGTCGTATCGGGCTCTCGATGACAATTTAATAAATCCTTTAAGCGCGCGCGGTTACGGGCGGCCGCGGCCACGGCCAGCCACCGCACCGCCGGAGAAAGTTACGAGGCGTAATCGAATCAGAATTTTATGACTCATCGCCCGTTCAATTGTGTTATTCCGTGGGCACGTTAAGTAATAAACACGAACGAATCGCTTGTTGCGCCCCGCCGTTCGACCACGACGACGACGTTCGAAAGCAACAAGCGTCACCCACACCCCACGGTAATCAAAAGTTCGGGTGAACCCCGCGCGAAAACCACCGAATCCTGTCGATCGACGACGACGGAGACGCTCTCTCGTCTATTATTCAAACTGCGGAACGAGTTCGATCACGTGTCTTCGATTGCTCGACGTGACACTCCGCGCGCGAATACCCGCGATTGAATAGTCCGAGCGCGTCGTCGGAAATATTACCGACGAAATTTGGCAAAATTGTTTTTTCCCCGAAACCGTACTTGGGCACAGATTTTGCGCCCGATCGGTCCTTCAGGTGCGCCGAATTTTCGTTTTCGGCAATTGTACAAAACTCGTAATGAATCCCCGAAAGTCGATACTCTGAAAGTTTCATTTAAACAAGAGTTTCATTTAATAATCCCGACTCGTTTTCGCTCTGAAAAATCATCCCCCTGTTTGCGATAACGATTTTATACTCCGCCAATTTTTTGATATTTTATCCCACTGTATAAACGAATTTTATTAAATATTCTGGACTTCTCTCCCCTAGCTTTCATCTGCTCGTACGTTACCGATCAAAGTTTTATACTTTTGGTGGTTGTAAAAAATTTGGATAAATTCGAATCGAATTTTATATTCCACTGCCATTCTGCCGTTCTCGTGTTGATTTTATTATGTTTTATTGCGCGGACGTTTTATCAACATTCTTCGCAATCACCGCTTATCTGTCGCGCGCGTCGACCACAACGGACCGCGGAGTGCAGTGCTGAGAACACAAATTTAGTAACAGTTAATTAACCAAGAAGCACGAGTGTGCTTCCTTTCCTGGTTTTTTGTTTAATCTCATTTCGTTTAAGCGAAGATCCAGAGGAAAGAGAATCTCAAGTTGCCCGGCATCTGACCCAACCCGGTTTTTGTTAATTCCCGGGGAAAGTCGCGACGCCGAATCGCGGAAGTGTTTCATTAAAGCAGATTTATTATTATTCGGGAACGCGACCTTATTCGCGCAGATGAATGCTATCTGCTCGAACAGTTCCCTCTGAAATTTTTAACACGGCCGGGGGAGAGTTACGTTTCACGACTTCGAGTTTATGCAAAGTTCTGACCCATTTTCCGAACAGAATAGAACCGGCAAAGACAAGTGAAAATGTCGTTTTTCGCCTGCTTTAAATACCAATCGATGCGAATTTAATATCTCAACTTCCGCAGCGATCTGTTGCCAGGAATCCCGAAATTTGATTTGTAAAATCTTTGTACAGAACTGTTTTTACAATAGTCTGACTCAAAATGAGCGTTGACGGGTTTATCGACGGGGAAAGAAATTCACCGGACGATAAAGACGGAGAAGAGAGAAAGCGAAAACTTTCGTTCCGGAACAATCTATTTTTCCGCTTTTCTCGCGTAATTCAATTTGCATACTTTCAAGTCCAACTGTTTTTGAAGCTCACCGGTCTCCTCGACTGCGTCAATTCTTGCGTGTCTTTAAAAAGCGGCGAATCCGGTACATACCTGAAACAGAGAAAATAAAACACAATTAACTCGAGTCCGCAAATTCCTCACGGATAGCAGAGAAAAAAAAAACCAGTAGATTTACGGACAGCCGGAGACCTGCTTGCGCGGACGCGTTAATGTCAGCGAGAGAGAACGCGTGCTTTATTGCGGGGGAGCGAGGGGAGGAAAAAAAAACGAGCAAAGATATCGATCTCCTACGCTGCTGTTCGAGGCGGCTTGTTGCAAAGACCCGACTTAATTTTCAGAATGTCTGCTCGCCGCTCGGTTTCACTATTAAGCAGTCCCTGGCGTGTTCCTTTCGTTTGCGAGGGTCCAACGATCGATCGCGACAAGGGTTTAATAACACCTCCCTACGCCTGTGTTTTTAGCGGCGGGACGTGCCGGGGATTTCTCGCTGGGAACCAGCTGATTCGAAGCTGGCGGAAATGTTCGGCGGACGCGACAGTTTGGACGCGCAAGTCCGCGGAAGATCGGTGCAAGTCCCGGAAAATTTTACGATTTCGAAATCCTCGGAAAACAGACTACGGGATGCACTTATCCTCTTGGCTGTACAGGTCCCTGGAAAGGAGCTACAAGTCTCGGAAATTTTCCTAATTTCATGAAGCTTGAGAAACAGAGTACAAGATGTACTTACACTGTTGTTTTTTTACATTCATGGGAAATAGTTAGGAACTACGCGAAAATTTTATACCGATGCATAGATTGAGCAATAAAGAATAAATTAGATATATAATTTTGCCTGTGCAAGTCTCCAGAAAATTACCAGCAGGTCAAAGTAATTTTTCTGGTGTCATAAGCCTCGAGTAACGAAGTAGAATCGGAACTCCATCTTTTCTGGGATGAAAGTCCTTAGCGAATGGCTGCAAGTCTCAGAAATTCTTGCGCCGTCTTATTGACTGGGAAAAGGAGTACAAACTCTGCTAATTTCTTTTCCGAAACTGAGCCCGTAATGTGCGTAAACAGCCGGGAAAACGTACGACCGAATTATAAAATTCGATAAAGTCGGAAAGTTTGCCGGGACTTGGCGAGCGTTTCACGCTTGTGCATCGACCAGTTCCATTCGAAGGGTACCAGAGGGAAATGCAGCGATTTAATAAAGCGAGGAAACGCAGGTGCGCGGACGTAAATCTTTGGAAGATCTAATCACGTGCAGCGATCCGAGAGTAACCTTTGATCCGGTCGAGTAATTCAACGTGTAACAAAAATGTATCTCGAAAAACGGGTCTCCGAACTGTTCTGTGTTACGGTATCGACGAGTTTAGAACAATTTCCACGTTGAATCATCCCCCACGAACGACCGGGCATTTTCAATTTCGCCAGAGAGCTACACACACACAAGTATACACACAACGTTAATGTTTCGTGACGCTATAATGTTCCATTATACGGGATTAAGATAATAGTATGAACATCAAACTGTCTACTTATATCGATCGCCGGCTTCTTCCTCCGTTTCGCTCTTGCATTACACTCTGCCGCATGAAATTTGCTGAACATCTCGCGAAAACTGGATCGAACTCTGCGCGAACAAATTGTTTCCTGTGTATTTAGCGAGCCTCTATTATACGAACGGCGTTGCACGTGTTCGGATAAACGAGTTTATACTTGTACTGCTATCGTTAGGTTTTATGTAGGTATTTATGACAAGTATAAATTAAATCAGTAAAAATATTAAAAGAATTCCATTATTTTCGACTTCCGAGCTTGATTAAAGAAAAAAAGAATTTGCTATATGACTGCTGTTTCTTGCAATGAATGGAAACAATTTTGAACACATGTTGGTTATCATTAAATCGCGGATTTTTATGCAAAATTGTCTGCACAGGAGCTACAACAGAGTCGCCATATTAAGACTTGTCTCCCCACTCTACTTTCCCCTTCCACGACTCTTTTCCCCCACGCTACCGCCACGGCTCGGTCACGTGACGCGTTTCGTCTCTGTCACGTGTGTGTCACAATGTCACTCGACTAATCCGGTACTGGCGGAGAGGGGGTAACTTTTTCCCCTCAATTCGAGTCAGCACCCCTGAGATCTAACGGCTCTGAGCTACAAAAATATTAATTTCTTTTCTTACTCATTTCAACTCATTCAATTCTACATTTCATTTACAAATTTTTGACATAAATACATAAAATCTACTTAGCATACTATCGGACTCCCTCTCTTCCTTGCTGTTCGTAAATACAGTGGATTCCGGTTAATTAGGGCACGTTAGAACCGAAGATAATTCGTCCCAATCAGATGGGCTTACTGTCCCAATGTTGTATTCTAGTTTTTGGTTCTGTTCTTCAGTATACCCGCCCCAAATTAACCGGAATCCACCGTATACAGTTGCCGTGCATAAATTAGCACCGGTGCACGTTTGCCTGCAAAATCCATATCAATCTGCTACCGGTGTTTTATACTTGATGCACTTTTAATCCGCTCGGATATCAATTTCGTGAATTTTACCGATCCATTGGGCCGGTCGCAAATTGCCAGATTATCTGTATAAAAAAAAAACAACAACATGGAAAAGAAAGAAATTGGCGAATCATTTGTTCGCGCAGATTGGCATCAGTTCGCGGTCAACGGCAGCTTTATTTTGCTCAAAGTTGAATCGGGCCCGGCCGCGGCGGTGTGCGCGCGCTCTGAAAATAAACGACTCATTTATCGGAACAAAGGGACGTGGCGCGCGTGTTTTTCGTCGCTGCTTTTTTTTTGTCCAGCGGGTGGGGAGGATTAAACGGATTATCGATTTGACCTGACGGTCCTCTAACCTCGTTGCAAGGTGCGACAGGTCATTCATACATATATTCGAGGCTACGTAATAGAAATTGACCATCGATTCGACGTTTGGCTGGACAGCGTTACACTACACAATCACACCGGCAACCAATCAATGCCGACGATAAACCGACCGCTTCCGAAACGAGACACGACCATAAGCTCCGGGCGTCGTCGTACCTGGCGAATTCCTGGGACTCGCCAAAATCAAAAATTCTCCATCCGGGAAATATGTTTAAGAGGATATTCCGGTTTTAGCCGAATTTAAAAAAATTTTTCGGTAGAACTATTCAATCTTTTCTATTAGGATTTTGCACACACATTCACAGGTATTTGAAGGTACACAACATATTTTTTTAAAGCAAAAATTATCAACATTACACACGTCATATATATATTTGTTGCCACGATTTCGGTCGTTCTGCTAATCGAGTACAAAAACATGAAAATGTATATTAATTAGCATGAATGAGTATGAATGAAAATTGAAAATCTTGATTGTGCACAAAATGGCAGCACTTTGCATTTAAATTGTTAATTTTCTGGCTATTTTTCCACCTGTAGCACGTTAAACAGATAAGAAAAAACATCGTTCCAACTTTCCTTTTTTAAATGAAAGAACCAGAATAACCCCGTTAATTGCACCGAGTTGAAGTTGTAACAAGCACCGTCGCGAATCGCCTGAATTAATTAGAATCATCAGCGCTGATAATAATCGAGCTCGCGGATAATGACGTGGTCGCTCGTTCTCCTATTAGCATTCGTGTATTTATTTGTGTACATAATGTTCCTTATGCAACGTTTCTTTGCACGTTGTATATCTATCTGGCATATGGATTTATTTTTGCGCACAATGTTTTTTCCACAGGTCACGTGTGCTTTATTTATGTATTTATTCGTGTAGACAATGTCGTTGCACATTATGCGGTTTATCTATGTATTCATTTGCCGGCACAATGTTTCGTACACTCGTGCATTTTCAACGAGCAACGAGGTCTGGAATTAAATAATCATTATTCACTATTATTTTTAATAATTTAAGTAGTAGTCGTGTACGAGACCCAATTACTCTGCCTATATTAATTAGACTTATTTTTAAAGCATACTGAATTTCAAAAGAAAGATATCAAATCTTTTTCATTAAAATCAGTTAATATATATATAGTATGAATAGTACCTATAGTGCCTATATTATGCTTTAAAATAAGTATAATATAGGCACTATAGGTACTATTCATCAATTTAATATTTTTTATCGTAATTCTATCATCAGGGAATATTGAATCCAACGCTGTTATTTAATGATCGTTAATAGCAGCGCAATATTCGTCATCGTTTTGAACGTTTAATTATTATTGTTACATCCCGAACAAATCCAATGCTTTCAATGGCCGGAGGATCTGGCACGAAGCAAAATAAACAAAGCGCACAACAAATATTTATATATTCGGACACGGTGTTATTTAATAAACGTGACAAACCAGTGCTAGTGTCTACAACAGCAAAAAAAGAAAGCTGCCATCGCCGGTCAATATTGACACGATATTTGTTTACAGGGAAAAAACAGCGGATAAACCGTTCAATCACCGTTTCATTTTTAATGAAAACTGTTCGGCAACAACAGCTCGCGGGAGTACGCGAGCGCGCGCGCGCGCGCGTCTAATAACCGGAGTGGCTCTGCAACCATAGCGCCCGAGCAAATTTATCATGCATAGCGAAGCGGTGAAATCCATTTGACGGTTAAATATGCATTAATGTTTAAAAATCAAGGGTTGCCCCGCGCGTGTCGATAAATTATTTCGTACAACCGCGGAATAATAATGAAATATTACGCGAACGGGGCCGCGAGCCGTTCGAGAACAATGGCCGGGGCGAGATGTTTTCGTTCCGCCATGCTGATGCACGTCCAATTTTCGCTGATGCACCCCGGCGAATTGTGATTTATTTTATATATCAAGCTTAGGAAACCCGCATCCCATTATTTTTTTTTTCGCTCCGCAATCGCCGCAGAACGCTGCCTCACAGTGAACCCCGGTTTTACTATTTTTTCATTCTAACTGCCAGCTAATTGGCTGGGAACGCGTGCATTGCGCGTCCGATGCAACCGGGCTTGGACACGTTTTATTTTCGAACGGGACACAAAATAATCGATCGGGGAACACCTCTCTGTTTTAACCGAACGACTCGGCTCGAATCAATTAGCCGTGGCTAAGTATGGCATTACCTTCTAATTAAACTTACTGTTGGTTTTAAATTATGAACGACTCAACTGGGAATCGTAAAAAAATAACTCGGCTAAACATGAGATTTTAATTGAATCTCGAATTGAAGGCTCGACGGGAAAATTGACAAGCAGAGCCGCGAGCGTTCCAAAGCAACGTCAACGATGCAATTGTCAAAAGGGGATTGCGAAAAATTATTTCACTCGACGGACAAAGAATGACAATTACGTTCACGTTCGAATAAACGAGCACGGCCGAATTATTTAAAAACCTCCA
>CM052129.1:6540874-6739471 GCA_028454255.1 Halictus ligatus
ATTCATTTATACAGGTCCTTTAACGATCGTTCTGCACGGCGCGCGGGTGGATCGAATAAAAATTCGAAATAACACAGGCCCGAGATTACGTCTCGTTAGTACAATCAGCGGAGATGAAATAACGCCGGTGGCTGCGCGGTAATAAAACGATGAATACGAGGAGATTAACGGCGGGGAAAGAGAGAGAGCGAGAGAGAGAGAGAGAGAGAGAAGAGAGAGAGAGAGAGAAGAGAGAAGAGCCAAGACGTAAAAGGGAGCAGGAAGAACGAGGGAACTAAGAAACAGAGTTGAAAGAGAGAAAAGGATGAAAAAGAAGGGAGACTTGGTAACGCCAATAATAATTAGACCGCAAATTTTATAAAATTTTGACAAAAATGGTACAATTTGGAATGGGGGAAAAAATTGAGAAGTGTTGGAAACACCAGTTTATTGTTTTCGATAAAATTATTAAATAAAGAACTTTTTACTGGGCTCGTTTAGCTTGCGAGCGATGCACAACAGTTTTACAGTCGAATAATAACGAAGAGAGTGGAACCGGAGTGGAAAAGAGAGCAGAAGGAGAGGATGAGTGATAGGATCCAAGAACGAAGGAGAAGAAGATGATGAAGAAGCAGAGAAAAAGGGGGGATCAGCAACGTCAATAATAACAGCGCGGAGTAACGAGGCCATGAAGAGGGAAAAGACGAGAGAATCACGGGACGAGCCTAATCGAACGACTTTTGCCAGGTACTGTACCCGAGTGGTAGCTATCATACACACGATTCCATCATATACAATTCGCGTCTGAGCCTCGGCCACGACCAACGGTGCATTATAAATAACTTTCAGTATCGTGATGTGTATCCCACTTGAAAAGCTGCACACAACCGATCCGTGTACACTCTCCCGACGAATTATGAATTCCCTATTTAGGGGTCGTTAATAACCTCATCAAAAAAAAAAGAGAGAGAGAGAGAGAGAGAGAGAGAGAGAGAGGAGAAAAGGAACGGTAGAAGAGGCAGAAGAGAGGACAGAATGGAAAGGAAACGACATTTTCTGTACGATAATTTCCGAGAGGGATTTAAATGGACGTACAGCCACCGACAAAATAGGCGACGATTCATCCACTTGCGATGGAATAAATTTCATAGGATTGTTGAATTATGAATTTCCTGTTCGGAGCTTATTAGCGAGTTGCTTTGGGAAGAGAAAGTCTATTTGTATCGTGTACGATTTAACTGGTGGTACAGGCCGAGCAAAAAACGGCGGCTCGAGGTGTTGGAATATTTTATAAGATATTGAATTTCGGGGAACCGTTCGTGAACGTGTTGCTCGGTCATTGCGAAAATGCAGGCTGTCTAAAAAGACGCTACACGATTTCGTAAAATTATTTCCTACGGCTGTACTATCTAATTAATTAACACGATGTTCAATTTGAGAGGATTATTTTTGAGTGTTATTATACGCTTGTGCAACGCCACAGGCTGTTTCAAAAGACGTAATTTTATATGATTCTATCTGTATGTACGAGTAGAAGTATTTCCATTGATTTATGTGAAATTCAGTTTGGAAGAAAGCTGTGTACACTTGTCCGAAGCTACAGGCTGTTTCAAAATGACGGTACATAAGTTAACTCCTTGTACATGCTTGATGACAATATTTTTACATTGAATTTATACTAAGGGAAGTATTTCGACACGTCGAGTACGTTTGTATAAGTACAGTGTGTTCCAAAACGCACTGCACAATTTTACAATATTTTCTTCTGCATACTTAAGAAGAGTAATTATTTTACACCAAGTTCAATTTAAAGAGGAGCTATTTCTGCAAGCTGTGTACGCTTGTATGAGTACAGGGTGACCCAAAAGGCACTGTACATTTTGCAATATACTTTTCTACACGTTTAATAAAACTATTTTATCTATTTCACAGCGAATTCAATTTTGATTCAATTCATTTCAAATTCAACATAACTTAGAAATGTTTTCTCAATTTAATTCAATTTCAATTCTTTTTGTTTAATTTAATTCAGTTTCTGTAAGCTGTGCACATTTGTATGAATATAGGACAATTCCAAAAGGCACTGTACAATGTAATAGTAATTTTTCCGAGGCATTCGGAGGAAGCGTTTAATTGAGCATTGAACAGTCTACTGCAAGCGTTTGAAACGGATCTACAGCGTGTTACAAAATAACCGATAGATTTCGAGGGGAGATAGAAAATGTGTTTGACGCGAGTATTTGTTTTCCAAAGCGTTCCTCTTTCGTTTCTATTCAATTATCGCGAATAAACTGTTATACCAGCTTCACGGTGAGATACACATTATCAAGAAGCCTCATCAGAAAAGAAACACGTTCGACGCTGGGAACGACGGTTGAAACAGTACAGGCTGATCCAAAACAAATGATAGGATCGGGAAGAGGTATTGAACCACTTAGCGGCAATCTGGATCGAATCAGTCAGTTCAGTGAGGATTAAAATGATCAAAAAGATAAGGGAGGGGAGCGCTCTTGATACACTACGTAGATTCCAGAATGGTGTACGGGGCGTTCCAAAACAGCGGGACGGATTCGAAACGTAGAAAAATCGAAACAGAAAACACCGCTTAATAATCACGATTTTTAATAATAAAATAATGAGAAAACAGGGGGATATATATCTGTCACACTGTATACGCTCTACATAAGTATACAGGGCGCTCCAAAATTTCGGGACAGGTCCAAAACTCATCAGTAGCTGTAAAAATATTAAGAATGATCACAATACAGATGGGAACGTATTTGTTGCACAGTGCAGACTCTAAATTAGTATACAGGGCACTCCAAAATGTCGGGACGGGTCCAAAACTCATCGGTCGCGGAGAAAATAATAAAAATGATCACAATACAGAAGGAAACGTATTTGTTACACAGTGCAGACTCTAAGTTCATGTACAGGGCGCTCCAAAATTTCGGGACGGGTCTAAAACTCATCAGTTGCGGTAAAAATAATAAAAATGATCACAATACAGAAGGAAGCATATTTGTTACACAGTACTGACTCTGAATTAGTATATAGGGCCCTCCAAAACTTCGGGACGAATTCAGAACGTACCGAAGCCATTTAAAGTTCCAGTAAAACAGTTAAGACAGTAAACGATCTATCCGGAAGCCGTTCGATCGCTACCAATCGTACAGCAACGATGCTCGGTTATCGCAAACTCGATCAGAATCTCCGTTATCACTGACGACCTCGGATAAGAAGCCTGTGGCTGCGGTTGACCGAATCCGTTTCATTTAATACATTTCTACGAGCTTATTTATGCGTTTGGCAGAGTGTACGAAAGTACATGAGTTACACACACTCGCATATTCGCACTCACGAGCGCGGATGTACACACCGGAGGAAATTATGCGACTACGTTACCGGCGAATCGAATCGCTCGCGTAATTTCGAATGATAATAATGTTCTCGAGAAATTCCGATCCCACGGCATTTCTCCAACCCCCACCCAACGCCCTTCCACCCTTCTTTCCCCACTTTGCAACACGGATCGGTGGATCTGTCGGTACTCCGCGTGTTTATACGCGATTTTTCTAAAAAGTGGAACTATTTTTCATACAAACCTATCTTATTCCCTGAACCAGAAAACTCCTGCTATTAACCCTTAGCACTCGAATGGTGACTGTAAGGCACCACTAAATATTGCTGTATCATTATTCAAAATATTTTTTACATTATTATATTTGTTTGTATCTAATAAATTACTAAACACTTCATTGTATGAGTAAATTGCACCGTTCTCGTACGTATAACATGAAACAAGTATATAGACAGGAAATATTCAAGGTCGGAAGAAATGTCTCGTTTTTGAGTTGAAATAGCTTCGAGTGCAAAGGGTTGAAACTTACATTTTTGGCATTTAGTCATCAAAATCTATAGAATTTCATTAAAAAAAAAAACGGTTGAAAATGTTTGGTCCCCTAAAGTGAAGTTCAGCCAATTTCGGTTACGGTTGCATATATCGGACGTTGATAAATCGAATTATATGACGATTTTCTACGTTCAAAATTATTTTTCGCTGCTTTCGTCCCACTTTTCATACTGATTGATTACTGTGCGACGCGCGCGAAGGAAAGCAACAGAAACTAAACGGGCATGCGGGTGTAGGCGGTGCGAGTACGGGCGAGGAACGCGTGCACGCATAAGCGGGCCATAATAACGGCGGTAAATCGGTTGTCGAGGCGACACGGCGCATAAGCTGAATGGAATTCTGGTAATTAAATGGGTCTTTGAATGAAAGGCGATAGGCTATTCCCCAACCCGAGATAACCCCCAGGAGATAATGAAATTCTTCGATCCGCGGTGGCTCGATTTGCTAACCCCCACCCCACTTGAGACTTTATCAGTGTGGTTGCGAATCACCCCCCCCCCCCCCCCCAATTTTTTGCTGCGGAAGAATTCAATAGACTCGTTTCGTTTCTCTCCATCCCCCGCTCCCATGATCGTTCTTGCTTGTTAATCTTTTCCGCTTTGATGATGTACTGAACACATGAGTGAACGGTATAATTGCGCACGCGCGACTCAGACCAGGCTGTACCCTCTCGAAGAGCCACCGAGATTGATTTTCATTAGCGTTTAACGACAAGATTGACGAATGAGACTATTTGGCAATTTCCCCGAAGAGTTATCGACATTCGTAATGCGAGACGCGAATGATCGGTGTAATTCGTTTATTAATTTATTGCCGGCTAAACATCCGGTCGGCCGCGGTCTCCGATGGGTTTCAGTATTATGAAAAAATCGTCTGACAGTATCGGCAGATTTTATTTTGTTACACAGTTGCGGGAAGAAAGTATTAATTTTCTGCCGACCGAGAAAATTATTATTATCTCCTTGACTCGTGATATTCGAAAGTTAGTTTAATCCTTGGTACTGAAATGGCGGCTCTCAGGCGCCATTACAAATTGCTATACCATTACCAACACCACAAATTATTGGTAACCCCTTGATTCGTGATATTTTTGAAGTTTGGAATTATTAAATTTAACCCTTAGAACTCGCTTTGAGCGCTGTGATTAAAAATATCGTGTACATTATTAAATTTCTCTACATTTAATAAATCACTGAACATTTAATTAATATGTGAGGTATTAAACCAGTATAGAATGAGAAATATTGTAGGTAAAAATTTTAAAAAATTTTTTAGGAGGAAATTTTCGGCTTTTGTTAATATGAAGAGAACGGTCTAATAATCCGGACGTTTGTGCCTTTGATTATTATGTATAATCTTACACAAGGAAATATAATGATGTTCTATACAAAATTAATTACTGTTAATCCCTTGTCTTGTTATCAGAGCAAGGATTTTACGCATTTATAACGAGAATGGATACATGAAATATGAAACAGTGAAGGCAGAAGGGGATGCCAAAATATTATACAGATTTATGCAGGAAATATTGATAATGTGAGAGCATGGAAATGCAATTTAATATCCATTTGTATACTTTTTCAAGGATGAAAATGCGTAATAGCCTCGCACAATTAACAATTCATTCGTTCGTTCAGTGAAGACGCACCTTGCAGAAAGATTAAAATTAATTTTTCCTCTGAACGATTTTAATAAAAGGTATTCGTATTTGTTAAACTCAATTTATTATGAATATTTCTCGAACGTCGCACGGCCGACGGGTTAATATTTTACGCGGATCGTCCGATTCGACGTTATAAATTTATAATATCGTTATAACGCGTTTAAAGTAAAAATTCGATATTCATACATGCGACATAATATTTCCCTTTAATTGTTGCGAGCTGAAAAATATTCAAATTTATGAAACACAATTTAAAGTTTCTGCCACGTGTCTGACTCGACGTTATAAATTTATTAAAAATATTCATAAGCGCGGAATAACGTGTCCAATAAAAGATAAAATAATATTTTCATTCTCCGGCGAGGCGGAGAACATTCCGCGACGTAACATAAAAGCAATGTGAAAAGAGTGCTCTTCGTGCAATAAACGCAGAATTTAAAAAGCCTGACTGATAATTAATATTTTAATTACAACACGGCGACTACATATTTTACATATGGTCGCGTTGCAAAGAACGGGGATAATTTATGACAAAATTTTCTGCGTCGATTGCAAGAGACGGGAGCAAGACGTTTCGTTTGTTACCTAATAATTTCGACAAGTCGGATACTTCGATACGCTACGATTATTTTAATCTGCTGTTTTAAATTGCACTCGGTCATTTTCACTGTAAACGATAAAAAAAAACGACAAAAATTAATTGGAAGGGGCCCGCACCGCGATTACACCGTTCGACCGTGGCATTTGTCGAGCGTCAGTGTGAACGAGGCTTAACGCAGCCGGTACAGTGCGGTCGAAAAGTTGACGAGGCTCTCTCGTTGGCAACGTTCGAGGAATCCCGGCGTGATGTATGCATGACCGTATCATGTTTTATGCATATTATGTCCGTGCACTTCAGCCGGCGAAATATTGGTGTGATTCGCGCGGCATGGGGGAGGGCAGGGGGAGAGAGAGAGGGGGGGGAAATACGAAAGAACTGTGGAGGATCGCGACGATAAACGGACGGCAAAGGGCCGGTGCTGCTTCCGTTTCGCTGGTTCGCGTTCCTTTCGACGTTCCTCATCCTTCCCCTTCTCATTTTCTTTCTTTCTTTCTTTTCCCGTTCACGATTATCCAGCCGCCGGCGTACACACACGATATTTTATCGCGGCGGAGCGTCGCGCACCGACCGCTAATTAATTATAACTGTGCGCGTCATATCGCAGCCGAACGAGATTATTCCGAATCCGAGGCACCGAATTTCCAAGCGTGTTCCCTCTGCACACCTTCGAAATATTTTACTTTTACCTCTGCCTCTTCTCCCGACCGGGCGACGCGTCCGCCATTTTATCAACTCATCGAACATTCTTAGACAATCGCGACTTCATTCGCGCCGGAAGCAGAGAAAATTTAGATGTTTTCGAAATGGAAATCTGCCGAGGGTTAATAAATTAATTTCGACGCGGCCGTCGGGATTTAACGAAACCCGAGTTGTTTTTTTTTCGAAATGAAAACAGAAAATACGTTCCCCGCCGAGGAATAGTTCAGCGGGGCGAGCGCTGACGAGTTTTCCCGGTGGATAATTTTCCTCGCGGAACGATTGGAAAACTGAAACCACGGCGAGAAATTACGGAAGAATTTCTCTATCGGACAATAACCGTCTGTATTGTAATGTTTTCTCCTTTTTTTTTCTCTCTCTCTCGTGTTGTTTGCCACACGTCGTTCCTCTCCGAGCCTCGGAGCCACGCAGCAAGCTGAGTCAGCCGAGGAACGATCGCGCCAGCTGTACACCCGTCACGAGAGCGCATCGCTAATTAATTATTTCCCCGCGGATAATAAGGAGCTACCGAGGAGCTGTTTCTTTGCGAGTCGACCGAGGCCCCTTTGCCGAAATCCCGATGCATCATTCAGCGCGTGCCTGCGTGCGGCGATTTTTCATCGATCTATCAAACGAAAACAACGGGAAAAATAATTGTGAAGAAAACAAATCGAATCGCTGGGTAATTGAATCGGTAATTTGTATTGTGTTCGTACGCGGCTCGGGAACGCTTGAATGCTAAGTGTGAGTGTTCGAAATTCATGCTTCGGTGACATTATGGAATTGAAACGGATATCTGTTGCGGGAGAGTTCGTTGCTCTTGTTTAAAATGTGCCGGGTCGTTCGATCGATTAGGTACGTGGCGGTTTTTAAAATAAAACATGCACACGCTGCGATGCACGTTCGTTAAGTAATATATTACAAATTCACCGATAACAGTTTATTCGTATTCGGAAGAGAACAGAACGGTCGCGAAATTTTTATAGTCCCTCAAACCCTCCAAGAATTTGGAACGAAATAGCTTTATTATTTCAAACAGAAGACAAATGCGAAGTGTGTTCGCAAGGAAGAAAATATTTGACAATCTAAACGCGAGTTTACAAAGTAATAAGTTAAACTCGATAAAGTTGTCGAAAATATCAGCAAGGTCGCGACGTTAGTTTTCGCGAGTCCAGGAAATTTCCATCGGTCGGCCATTTTATAAATCGTTCCAGGGCTGGAAACTTGTCGCGGCACCGCGTATCGCCTGTCCGTTTGTTCCAGGGCCCAGCGGGGATAAAAGGCGCACAAAACGGGGGTAAAACAAGGTGGTAAAGGGGCACACTGCCGACTGGTTCGCTCTCGGTTTCTCCATTGCTTCGTTTTGTCATTGTCGCGTGTAATTACGCGCGTGTTGGTGCTCGCCCGAGCGGATAAGGAAGACTGCGACACCTGTATACACCGGCTGAATAATAGTAATGGATATAAAAAGACTCGAGGCGGTTCGGCCGCGCGACAAAGATTGCAAGGAGCTGCACGTCCCGCTACGAGATAACAAGAGATTAATACTGCGCGTTGCAAAACCGACGACCGATCCCGCGAACAACTCTTATTTGCATAAGTTAGTCGAAATTCGGCGACCTCGATGGACACAATCATGCCAGCCCCGTTGCTGATTCGTTGAACATTGGGTCAATTTTTTCATTGAAAAATATTTATAAAGTAACCTATTTATTTTTATATTTTGTACGTTCTTGTTGATGAATTCTGCTTTATTGGTTAACTGTGAATAGACTTTTAGACTTTAAATAGATTCTTATGTACTCGAAGGATAATTAATAGACTTAATGCAGAAGAGTAATTTTCAATTTCTTGAATATTTTTGATTGACGAGTATCGCACATTTTTGTGCCCTTCGATGATCACTTTTACACTTGTGTGAAATATGCGCTGGACATGTTGGTTATTGACGCAGGGGTAAAAAGGTTTAAAAAATGTTTGCATTACGTTCAACTCACTAAAATTATTCAGCAATAAATCATCTCTTCACCTTGGAATTAACATAGACGCTTTTCATTTTGCATGAAAATCCACGGTCTAATTACAATAGTGTAGCATGAAAAACAACGTTGCACAATTTCAAGAAAAATTGCTTCCATCGCGTTTTGAATAATTCGGTGATCAAAATTCAGAGTTTCGTGAAATTTTCACTACTGCAGGGATCCGGTGAGTTGTCGTGATTTTTCAAAGGCAAAGATAAAATCGAGAAACGCCTAAAACCCATGCGGAGAGATTTTTTTCACTCGAACAAGACACGTTCGCGCGAGTAACGATTGTGAAAGTAGCACTCGCTGGCCTAACAGGAAATGCTCAAGGCTGAGTAAAATTCGAAATAAAAACGAGGCGAACGGATATAAAATAGAGTTACACGAGTCGCGACGAAAATAGCTTTTATTTCGACGATCATATCGCCGCCAGGAAGATGGTATACCTGCGCTAGGTTATGCTTTTGATTATTATTTGGCGGACGAACACGAGTTCCCTCTCTCTCTCTCTCTCTCCCTCTCTCTGTTTCATGAATCTACATAGTATCAAACACGATCGAGGTTGTATATTTCGGGGCAGATAAAGGCGGGCTAATAACCGTGCAAAAGATAGGGAAATTCTTGCACGATCATCGCTCGTTCATCGCACGAACTTTGCTTCGGTTACGTAAATTAATTATGTAAGGCACCGTCGGATTTTTGCCTAAGCAGCCGAAACAACGTTGCGACGATGGAAAATAAAACGGGGACGCGGTTTTCTTTCTTTTTTCTTTTTTTTTTTTTTCACCGAGCAATATTCAATTTACACTGGTGCGCTACCAGAGAGATCGTTCCGTGCGATCCCGCTGTCTCGCGGAATCTAATTATAAACGCCGAACACGTTGCACATGCACGCGACCGCGAGATTCATCGATTTTACCCGGAAAAATCTAATCAACTAATTAGGATTCCGGGGGATCCACGCGTCGCGTCACCGTGCGACCATTCGAAATTATTTCGATCATTTATTTCGTGAAGGATCGTGTTCGTCCGGCGTATTAAATAAAATTGATACTCGGAGGAACAATTTTTATTTTGCAGAATGATCCACAGTCCGTGCCCATTCATCAGTTTCGCTGGCTGTGATCGGTGAAAAGAGCGGAATAAAGATATCGCGTGACAATTATTCCGCGGCGGGAGAATATGTTTACAGACGGCGAAGAGTTTTTCAGAGTGGCCGGCCCGTAATAAAACCTCGGTGCCAGTGCGCACGGGAAATTATTTATTATCGCGGGGCCCGGCCGCGTCGGCGAGTACAACCCATTATTCCCCCCCGGTTCCCACGCAACAGTGTATTTTAGAAGTTGAAATCTTATTCTCTTCTTCTCTCCTCCTCCGCCCCTCCTCACCCCAGTCCTCCGGGATTGTATCATTCCGCGGAAATATCGAATCCTTCCTTTTTTTTTGCTTTTACAGGGGGAGAGAAGAAATAACGGCTCGACGACGGGAACGAGGCGAGTGTAAAACGCACAATGAAATATTCCAAGCGCACGTCCGAATAAAATCTGTCGAACGCTGTTAAAAGGGCCTCGGGCACCTCGCCCATTTCTCTTTCGTTCCTCGAATTCGCTGCAATTTAAACTAACTGTTATTTTCTTCGTTTCACATACAACCAAAGCTACGTGAAACACCAGAAAGTATCTGAACAGTAAATTACAGATTTCTTCGAAATTGGGGACCTTCGAACTGTCATAACTTCGCTAAAAGGGATCGTACGACGATAAATCTCGTCTCATTTTCAAGCTTGAAGCCTCTACTTTCGATGTGTGTCTTTCATTCTTTTTCTAGGATTTTTTAATGGATTTTCTAAGATTTTCAAATGAAGACATGTTTCTGCTCGAAATTGGTACAACCTCAAACGCCCGTAAAAACGTAATCTTTGAACTGTTAGAACTTCGCAAAAAGGTATCGTAGAGCAATTAATTCACGCTCATTTTAAAGCTTGAAGATCGTACTTTCGACGAGGATCGTTCATTTTTATCTACGATTTTTTTTGACGATACAGCAGGTGAAAAAGTGAAGACACGTTTCTGCTCGAAAATGGTACAAATTGAAACGTCCGTGAAAACATTAAAAAATTTTTTTCCTGACTAAATCTATCATAGATTTGACAATTGAACTTTCCTCTTTACAACGAGTCCTCGAAACTTGATGTACGATTTTTTTCAGCTGTTGCATAAAACAAAGATGAGGAACAAGCTCGGTTGATATGCAGTCGATATTAATTTCAAGTGGGTATTCAAGATGAACTTTTAAAGTCTCAAATCTTTTAAATCGGTGATGGGTTGATTCACAAAAAAAAAAAAAATTTTGTTGACGTTTCTAGAGTCGCTTTTACATAAGAATAAATTTTTGCCGCGCGATGCGAAACGGCACGCACGTTGTTTCGGGGGAAAAACAAAAATATGCGTGTATATAGTTTTTCGGATGGATGTGTATTATACACGTGCACGTGGACACAGAGAGATAGAAACAAAGGCTCGGGAACGTCAGTTACATCTGCAAACAACGCGCCAACACTTCCCAGCTGTCAGTTATAAACCGGAGTATGCGTCTCTGAAACGTTGCCCGCTTCCTCTTCATTTTTCCCCCCCGTTTTTCCATCAAATATCCGGCCCGGTTCGTATAAATCAAATGTAAATGGGATACGGTGACTTGCCGCGATAGTTAGTCATCTTGAACGGCGAATAATTTAATGAAACGGTCGACAAACACCGGACGTGCCGTTTTTATTTCATTCTTTTCAAATGCATTATTTCGTTTATCCTCGAATAATAGTTCGGCTTGATTCCATTATTCCTGAGCTCGTATTTGCATATGCAAAGTTGTTAACTTTTATTCGTTCCCCTTCTACTTTGTTTAATTCGTCTACTACCAGAAGTTTCCACAAATATTTCATTCGTAGCGATATGGAGGTTCGAACATAAAATATCCCTAGCAATTTTAAATTTCTTAGAAATATCTCAAAAATCGATTAGTCATTGCATTCTACACTGCTGAACAATTGAGCTGAATTTGAAGCGAAACTCGGTGTTAGGCCGGGCAAAAATCAGTGCCATTTTCGTTTACGTAACATAGGGAGTTGGTCGATGGGAAAGTCCCTAGAGCAGCTTATGGGAAGAGCGAGATGGAGTTTGTAGAAGGGGGAAGGAAAGAGCATCGAATTCCAGAAATTACCATAGACATTTCATTCGTAGTGACATGGAGGTTCGAACACAAAATGTCCTAGCAATTTTGAATTTTCCAGAAAAATCTGAAAAATCGATTAGCCATTGAATTCTATATTACTGAACAATCGAGCTGAATTTGAAGTAGAAATCGGTGTTAGGCTCGCCAAAAATGATTTTCGTTTGCACGACGCGGAGAGACGGTCGAAGGCGAACTCCCTAGAATAACTTGTGGGATAGAAGTGGAGGGGGAACAAAAGGAATAGAATGAGCCATCGAGTGTCCATAGCAGGGTCTGCCGGTCAGGATTACTGACAAGTCCAGCGTAGACGTTCCGGATGAACCGCACACACTCGGATCCTTTTCTCCCGTCCCATCATTTTACCTCTTTCTCCATATTATCACGTTACAGCCGCCAAAGGCCAATCAGAAAAACGTTCGAACGGCTTTCGACCTTCCAACAGTCTCTCTCTCTCTCATATCTCTCGCTCTCTCTCTCTTTCCCTCCCTCCCTTTCGTCACATGGGTGGTCGCTTCTCTTCTTCCACCTCATCCTCCTCTTCTTCTTCTTCTTCTTCTTCTTCTTCCTCCTCTTGCCTGCTCGTGTTTACTCGAACGTTATAAATTCAAACTTCAGGCCTGCCGTAAATATTTATGAACACACGGGTCGCAGAACGGTAATAGTATGCGCTGTAAAACGCGAGCGTACCGCGCGTATCTAACGTAATTACTGTCGCTGGCAGAAAATCATTTCTTTCGATCGGCTAGAGACAATCGTCGGACGCGGATCCGATCCAATTAACCTCCCGCAAAAAGGATCATCGAAACAGTCGAATCTCGCGAGAACGGGTCACCCGCGGAACGTTTCAATTAATAAACTCAATACCGAACACTCGCTTCCATTTGTTCTGCCCCTCCGCGAGGTAAAACATTATCGTTTTTAAATAATGGGTTCCATTGTGCTCGTCTGCGCGCCCCATTCGAGTCCCTGCAATTTTTATTACCATTTTCTGTTTCATATACACGCGATATTCAGATTAAAATCGTGTACAATGTGAAATTGTACAATATGATATATGTAATAATTGTAGGAACGGTTATTATTTCCGAATTAAGCTACGATTCTTAAGAGAAGAAATGCAGTTCCTATTTCTTGCAATCGATGCGTAGAACTCTTATTTTGCATAAAGATCCCCAGCCTAGTTTTAACTATTTTAACAATTACTAATAATTGAATTATTAACCCTTTGTACACCACTTAACTTTAAAACCTAGACTTTTATTCGACCTGAAATAGTTTCCTCGCGTGCAACTGTATACATTTGGCCATACCACGGAAGATTTTTAACAATTTGTTATAAATGAATTGAGTAACGTAAAAACTGTGTCGAAACGTGGTGTGATAATTTTTAGTGACGCCTCAGACTCGCCGTTCGAGTGCAAATGGTTAACAATCGTGTACGTGAAATGCACTAATAATCGTGTACGTGAAATGCATTAATAAATTGAGTATCTGAAAAGAAACACCGCCAAGCGTGCGTGTAATAATATGATACCGTTGTTATGTCTATTGTTACATACAAAATTGCGCGTGCACAGCGAGCAAGAAAATGGCGCGTGCATATTCGCTAATGATGCAAATGGGTTAACAGCAGCTGCTGTCGACTGGATTCGATAAAAATAGACAAGAGTAAACAGGTGCCTCGTAACGGAAGAAGAAGATGGCGGTGCAGCTTCATCTCGCCAGAGAAAGGAAATGGAAACGGGGAAACGAAAAAACGGAATGTAAGCTGTGATTTCAGTCCCGCTGCCATTTTCCTTATAACAGCGAACTCTGTTGGAAACGTCAAGAAAAGAACTTCGCCACTTACACATTATACAGGGTGCCCCAAAAATGTACTTCCTCGAAGAGGTGATACCTCAAGGGCAAGTAACTTTTTCCTTCACGAAAATATTCGAAACAACAAGGACCAATCAGAGCTCTGCTATAGCGGACGGGCTCTGGGCTCAGCGACAGGTCCCGCTGAGCGTGCTGTCGGGATTGGCTGAGCCGGAATCCGCCCGTTGTAGCCGTGCTCCGATTGGTCCTCGTTTTTCGTTAATAATTCCTTAACAAGGCCACAGAGAATATTTTCGCAAAGGAAAAAGTTACTTCACATTTCCTCGGGAATACTTCCAAGGAAGTACAACATTTTTCGGACACCCTGTACGGTTATTCAATCCATTTGCAACGCATTTGATTTCGATATAATCGAATCAGACGTCTGCCGACAAAGTTCACGTGTAATACGAGATACTCTGTGATCCAATAAAATAATTGAGCAACGCGAAGCTCGCGTATAACGATCCGGAATTACGTGTTGCGTTGTTGTTATCGGAAAATTGTATCAAACGCGCGAATGAAACGCTCCCGGTAAGTGAACGAGCACCAGAGAACAATAATGCTGTGCAAAATAAAAATTGGTTGCATCGATTGCGACAAAACGGGAGCTACATCTACGTTCTATACTTTGTCGATTCATTTTTGTGGTAAATGTGAAAATCCAAAAAAAAAAAAAATTGCGGAGATTAATGAATTATCGTTCCACGGGAGATCAACTGGAAATGAATACGTTCGACGAATCGAGTGTTACCAGATTTCGCCGGGATCGGTCCAAAAAACGCTTGACGAATTTTTATCCCCAGCGGATTGTTGCAGCTGCAGCAGCATTTTTCTTTTAAGGTTTCCGGGTTTCCAGTTTCTGCTTCTGTAAGGTTTCTCCAGAGTTCCAGTGCCCTATTGATTTCCCGGCTGGTAATTACTTCGACCAGGGATCGCTCGGTGTCGCCAGATCATATTATACGCTACCAATTATTTCGCGGACTAATAATGGATTATTAATTGCAGCGGGTCGATCAATTAGCCGTGGAACAGTCCCGAATCGTTTGGTCGTCGAAGTATGCGCACGCATACTCTCGTCCGGCGAACAACAAAGATTCCGCGGCCGTGTTAACAACAACGATAATGAAACCGCGGATGTTACGCGCGCGTTTACAGCGAACAGTAAAAATCTCAACGACGGCTAATTAAGTTTTTAACCTATCCAGAATCCAGTAAACTTCTCGATAAGAGAAACAGGTTTCTGTTTTAATGCCAGACTGTACGTCGCTCCCATCGAAACGCGGTATATGCATAAAGATCTCGGGACTGGGATAATAATCGCAACCAAAACGATATAACATCGGAGCAAGATTGAGCGAAAGAGAGGAGAGAGAAAAAAGAGGGAAGAAGGGGAGAGGAGAGAGAGAGAGAGAGGGAACCGCTGCATCAGCAACAATTCAATATAACACGCCACTTGAGGAATCATTTCGAAACGCGCGAGCGAGCGGAACGGCTTCTAGATGTGTAACGAACACGCTGATAATTCAATGACCGCCATCGCGACACTTAATGGACTATTGGAGTCGCATTACTCGATCGAATTAATGGCGGAATTTTTGCGCGCTAACCTCCAACGACACTTCGTATCCCATTTATCGCCGTTGTTGCTCGACAAGCCAACAATATTACGCTGCGCTACAAAATAAACCGACGCGAAATTCTCCCCCCTAAATTTACGCTTTCCCGATACCTTAGAACCGCCATAAACAACGCTATTGCTCGAACTCTTTTGAAAATAAACCCGCGACCTTTGCCATCCCGTGGGTGACACAAATGTGGAATGTTTGTCCGAACACTACTCCAGTCACACAAATTATTAAATTATTCATTTGGAAACAGCGAAACAATTTAATGCTCAACTTGTACGAAAATAAACGCGCTGGGGCCTCGATCAATACGACTTTCACTACCTCATTATTGTTTGAAGTGTGCAGCTCCCTGAACACTGTTTTATTCGCCTAATATTTAAATTATAAAACAATGATACAATATGCAATCAAACTTTTCTAGTGCTCTAATTAATTATTATTGATTAATCTAATGGCCAACTTGTACGAAAATAAACGCGCTAGAGCCCCGATCAATACGACTCTCATTACCTCATTATTGTTTGAAGTGTGCAGCTCTCTGAACACTGTTTTATTCGCGTAATATTTAAATTATAAAACAATGATGCAAAATGCAATCAAACTTTTCTAGTGCCCTAATTAATTATTATTGATTAATCTAATGGCCAACTTGTACGAAAATACACGCGCTAGAGCCCCGATCAATACGACTCTCATTACCTCATTAGTGTCCGAAGTGTGGAGCTCCCCGAACACTGTTTTATTCACGTAATATTTAAATTATTGATTGATACTGGGAGCCTTGAATCTTCATAATACATCACAAAGATTACGCCAAGGCAAACGATTCTTTGAATTCATTTTTCTAAATTAATAACCGACCATACATCGAATTGCAATTTTAGAAAATATATCGAAACATTTAAAACATCAGCCACATTAACAGATATTCAAAATACGAATGTGAAAGTACACGTGAATTTTGAATTAGAAATAAATTAGCACAAAATGTTTGAATCTTTGCAAACACCGCGTCATGAGCGGCACCGAGTTGCTTGAGAACCTCTACAGCTCTTGCAACTATGCGAATTTTGTAAAATCGCTTTGGGAGCACTTTCTCAATACTACGAAGAGGAAAAAGATTGAACGAGAGCGACACTTTCCGCGGAATAAACTAGACGACTTTTTAAAAAGTAGGGCAAGGGACTCAATTACATACTGTGTTAATTATACTTGTTTTTAAGGCGTAATGAACACCAAAAAAGAGATATTAAATTTTTTTCATTAGAATCAGTTAATATATATGTTATGTGTCCCTTTTTAAATATTTATTATGCTTTAAAAATAAGTACAATTAATATAGGCACTATAAATGGCACCGCGACACTAATCGGGTCCCTTATCCTATATTATGTAAATTTTGACCGATCAAATGTAATCGGTGAATAGATTCTTTCCGTTCAATAAATTAGACGATTTTTAAAAATTATGTTGCGTAAGTTTCTGCTGTGTCTGATAAAATATTGTCGTTGAGTAGACGGTATTTGATTGGCAGTGAGTGGGATTGCTTATAGTACCTGAATTGTTTCGTTGTTGGAGGATGTCGGGGCATTGACAGTGTCGGTTCCATCGAATTAACGGTGAGGATGCGCGTAAATCGCCGGTAAGTATTAGCTGGTCGTTTCTCGATGGAGTCGCATGAAATAATAACGTTATCAAAATACAGGCCGTTATTAAATTATAGTGAGAAATAACCGCTTTGGGCCTGAATGGCGAGGGTCACCTTTTTTCCTATTATTGTGAAACCCTCTCTGTGCTAACTGGCCAAGTATTGTCCCCGGCTGGAAGCGTGGGCAGAAGCATTCACGGACAACTGTTTCGCCGCGCGGCAAACTGCCAAGGACGGCACATAGGCGGCTGCATCGGGGGGCCGCCGTCTACTTCGACTTTACTCGATTATTCATTTTTCATCACGAAAATCCCTGCCGGAAAGTCCCGAGCACAATCGTTCACTTCCGGTCCGGTCTAACAAACTCAAACTTCACATTTTTTACCGGGAAGCACATTTAAATTGCATATTTTACCTAGATCTTTTTCCGTGAATTCTTGAGTATCTAGAATTATAAGTTCACTATTTTTTATGATTTTCTATTTTTCCACGGAGCGAGAAGCTTAAGCGACTACAAAGGGAAGTTAATTTTTTCGTATCCCGAAGCAGAAATTTGCAATTTTTATGGTCCATTTAGAAGCTTCCCCTTAATTTATGATTTTGCACGATTTACAAAAGAAGGTCATGGACAAAAATGATTCCGTTTTATAATTTTTTGTTGTTAATTCGAGACGTGCAATTTTCCGTTTCCCTCGAGAGCCGAAAAGCAATAAATAAAAGCATTCCGCCGGATATTCCAGTTCACCTTGGCCGAGAATTTTCTTCGGATTTTCCCGGGGTTTGCTCTCGACATTTTCGAATTGATCGAAGAACAAATATAAAGGGACGCACACACAGTTCCAATCTCGAGTTCTCAGGGAGTTATTTTTCAGTGGAAAAAAAGAAAGAAAGAAAAAAAAACGGTGGAATTTATGATCATCAACGATTTGCCAATTTTCCCCGCAGGCAGAGAACAAACCCGAAAAGCAATAAATAAATATTAGATCCGGCTTTCCAGTTGGATCTTTGGCCGGAAATTTACGAAACGAGCTGAACAGAAAATATTCTTTCACGAATCCGCGCGAGAGGCAGGGACGGCCGGCGCTCGCATAAATCCTCACTTGTCAATTTTTTATTGGATAAAAAGAGCGGAATCTCATTCATCCCCCGGAGAAACTGTCCCCTCGAATATTATTTAGAAAGTATAATATATATGGCCGGGGAGGAGGGATGGGTGGAGGTAGCCGACGCGCGCACGAGAAACCTTTTTCAATATAAAATTGAATTCTTATCTGGGTCGAGAGAGCTCTTGCAGCAACTAATATTGTAATCGAATCGAAAGCGAACGAACCCGCACGGAGCCAACAGAAGTTACGCGAGATATGCAAACTCGACTATGCAGATTTAATAGTACCGTGTAACGTCGCCGGAAAAAAACCTGTCGCTCATTAGTCGTCGGACAAATAGAAAAATTCGAACTGCGTGTGGTACAACGGTTTTTTAGTTTTTTTTTTCTATTCTTTTTTTGGAGCGAGCCAATCGAAAAATTACAGCGCCGTTCTTCGCGTCTTCTAACATTCGAGCAAAATGGCCGTTCCGTCAACTTCGACCAATGCACAGAAAAAAACTCTAATTGTAGAAGAACGTTGATGCAAACATTTTTTTATTACCAATGATTTAGAATTAAAATTCCATTCTAGATTCCGGAGCGATCCAATTAAAATATTTTCACTAGCCAAGCGATTCAAACCAAATGGCTGTCGAGTGAAAAAATTCTAGCAGAGCACTAACACACAGTTTCAAACTTTAAGGCGAGCTAATGAAAATATTTGACACAATCTGTTACGTGACAAATTCTGATTGCGGAACAACAATGTTGCCTTTCGAGCTGTCTAAGTAAAATAACGAAAACTCGGCATACATGTAAATTAGCCCCGGAATCAGCCGAGTGTACCAGCAGCATTATACAAGGAACACGTAAAATCAATATTCCTTAATACTAAATTGAAAATTTATATTTACAACGCGTTGTGTCTGGTCGCCCGGTACAAATTGCACGCCTCGCAGCATGAATTATACTGAAATATATAATGCCCGCGTCTCGGTGCGTGTGTATAAATACGCTCTAAGGAGATCTTTATGCAAATCCGCAGCCTCGTAAGTCGTTCCGCGCGAGCCCGGGCCTTCTGTCAACCGACCGGCGCGATCCATCGATTAAAGAATACAACGGGGACGACCACCTTGTAATCTCCTCTCTTGTTGTGTCAATACGTGTCCCGATCCGGGGAACGCGGCCGGCAAGAGTACACCCGACGAAATACAATAGACTCTCGATTATCCGAATTAACCCTGGCGCGGGCAACCTGGCCCGTTCAGGTTCGGAGCGAAATTTCACTCTCGAATTTCATACGAAAACAGACACCTCGATATTGGTCCCGAAATTTCTTTAGATTTTATGGAGAAAATGTCACTTTCGAATCCTTTCGGCTCTTATTTGTCCTAATTTAATTTTTCGAATTTTTATTCTTTCGTCGAGAATGCTACCGGAGACTCGAATATGTATCGTAGAATTTTGCCAGAAATTTTGAAAGCTGAGAACAGTGAAAGAATAGCTCTCGATATGGAGCGTGATTCTTAAAAATGAGTGCGTCTACAGACGACGGAATTGAAAGGTTGTTGGGGTATAAGAGGGTTCGGATAACAGAGGTGGTACCTAAATTTCACTGGGAACGTCCGAGTATTTATGAGCAACTCTGTCAACAGAAGTTTCATCGAGTTTCGATTTTCCTCGAGACCTAATAAAATTCCGGTGACGGTGAAAAAAATCTCATTTCGCTCCGGTTTTAGTAAATTAATTCGACGAAGAGAGAGAGAGAGAGAGAGAGAGAGAGAGAGAGAGAAAGAGATGGGAAAAAAGGGCAAATCTATATATCCGTAAACGTTCGCTGCTAATTGCCGCGACCTCCATCCGGCTCTACCAAAACGAAACTGGCCGACACCGTTTTCTGACCGTTCGACTCTCCGGCTCTCGTCAAGGAATAAATCTCATTAGCCCGAAACGAGAGACATTTTCCAGAGAGCTGTTCCTCGATCTGCCCGAGCCCGAGCCCGAGCCCGCTTCCGCGCGCCGGTGAAATTACAAACCGTTGACGCGATCGCGAAATTAATTATGGCAGCGGGCGACGCGAACTCAATACGCCGATCGGCCACCGACAGCATGTTTTACGCAATCCAGAACTAACTACAAACAATCCGGGGCCCCGAGAAACCAGGCGATTCGCGTGGGCCGTTTCGCCGACAGCTATTTGTCAACCTGCGAAATCGTGAATCGCGGCACGCCGCCATTTTTGCGACAGCCGGCGATCCAAGCCGATCGGGGCTGCCTCCTAATGACTGCCGAGTGAACCTCGACCTTTCGCGACCATGGGAAAATCGTGCGGATTATAATTTTCTTTATGAAAAACAGTAAAGAAATGGCCGAACAAAAATGGCGGCAAGATATGGTATTTATTAAGTGTCGGTCGTATGCAGGAGGCTGGTACATTTTTCTCGGACACAGTGTATATTGTGGAATGTGCGAGACGGTGGAGGTTAGTTCTAGAGGAATTTAATATTCTTGTTTTCGTTGAAAAAATTTGCAAGAAAAATAAAACGACGTCACCCTCGTCGTCTCTTGATCTTGACAAATTTTTCCAATTTTAATGAACAGCCTTGCACAAAATTACCGTCAATACGCAAACTAGAAGAGAAAACTAAATACCGGTTAATTTTAAAAATAGCACCGACACAAGATTACAAGCAAGACCTTACCAAAAATGAATTGTTGATGAAAAGAAATTTACGAAGAAAGTTGTTCCCCGGGAACGCCGTTAATTACAGACCGAGGAAGAATTAAGTCGACACACTCGATGCTTGGAAATCTGCTCGTACATCACAAACAGTAATAAGAACTGAATGAAATGTTTATTTCATGCGTAATTTATTAAGCCCCTGAGCGAAGTAAACGTATCGTCAACGTCAACATTCTACGAAATTGGAAATCAGATTGCATTACAAATTAGATTCATTTAACATCAGATTAATTTACAATTTTGAGCAGATGCTAACACGGGTGAAGCTTTCTAAAGTGATTGTACGAATCGGCGTGTAACAAAAACGTGACAAATAAAAATAAATAAATTTCACGGTCGCCGGCGTGTCGGTGGCTACGCCAATGGTTTTAAACAGACTGCAGGCTCGGCTGTGTCACCATTGGCGTACAACGTCCCACTAATCGCCGGTCTGTTTGTCAACGTAATACGTTATCTGGCCCGATCGAATGATTTTCGGAGGAAATGAGTCAACAGCATAATTAAAGGCGGACAGTGACGCTCGATTATTCCCTCGTTCGTCATTTTTCCGAATGGAACACCCTCCGAACCGCCACGCTCTGCCGGGAAAATTCATTTCCGGGAGCTCGTTTAAACTTTGTTGCTGTTTTATTATCGCTCCGCGCAGAAAGAGAAAGAGAGGGAGAGAGAAAGAGAGAGAGAGCACGTATTTGATTAAGCGAATCGATACTCCAATAAAAACAGTTCTGCCCGGTTATCGGTACATGGTTTAATAATGAAGCCGGGGAATTGTTATGCGGAACGCATTGACAAGATGTCGGAAAGATGAAATGCGATCGTATCGACTACAGAGACGCAGTTCTCTCTTCTCATTCAACGAATGTTTTCATCGCTCGTGAAACCTATTCACGACGATCCGACGAAACGTTATTACACAATCGTTCGTACTCGCTACTTTCTATTCTCGAATTCTAATTATTGTATTTGAATGTTGAAAACAACCAGTCGAACCCGGGACAGGATTTTCTACTTTCGAGCAGCAGGTCTAACAATACTTTCTTCTAATTTTTCTTCGTCGATTGAATTGCTGATTTTTATGCGCTCATAAATCTCGCAAAATGTTCACGTTAATGTTTTAGGTACTCGTGTTAATGGCACTTCTGCTGTAGTTTTTTCCTCGGTTCGGTTTCTTTATTACGAGGTGTTTTATGAAAATGGAAAATAAAATTCTGTGACCATTTTGTCGTTGTTAAAACTATTTCCCACCGTTCCGGAAAACCAATGCTCCAGAATGGATATTAATTGTTATTTTGTTCTGTTAGTGTACAATTTATTACTTTCTAAAAATGCGAACACAGAAGAAATATTCTCCTGCTGCTTTCTTCGGAAAGGAGGTCTGGAAACAGGTTCTCCGATGAAAGAACTATGCAAGCACAAAAAATATTGTTTACCATTCTCAACGGCGAAGTTTCATTTATTATTCTCTAATATCAAAAATACGTATTCGAAGGGAAAACAGATCGTGTTATTTCGTTGGAGCGAGAGGTCCGTATTAATTTAACGAAGCTCTCGTTTCACCTTTCAACTAAGAACACCCGTAATGGAGGGTATAACTTTCTGTTTAATAACAGGAAGCTTTCCCAGCTTCTCGCTGGAAAATTCGGATCCATGTTCTAACCATAACAGGAACGTTTAATTAACAATTACTCGCACAAACAGACGGACAATCGTCGCTCGAATATTCCCAATAGCTAAAAGAATTCAGATCTTTATCAGAAATAAAAGTTGTATCAATTAATCGGAATACAAAACACTTAAAAGTGTAACTCTTCTCTTCGTAATTTTAATTTGTCCGAAATAGTCTGTTAATTACATTTTTATAATGCTTTTACTTTTACTTTACATCACCATTTTTTCTATCAGAATTTTAAAACTCCTTTAATGTTATGACTGTTTAAAAATTCTGCTGGTCATTTTCGTCATAAGCGCGTAAAATCCGCGACTAATCGCCGCCCGCAACGACAACGCATTTCGAGGGTAAAAATGCACGAAATTGCACAATAACCGAGACGAACGATTAATAATTTAGCGCTACCGACGATAAGATCCCTTCGTTATAAAACCGCGATGGAACACAAGTCAGCATAACTTCTGGTCGCGGATCTCGGGAAAATCGTTAACGTTCACGACTATGCAGAACTCATAAAGAGAAATGCAGCGGCGGCGGTGGCGGTGGCGGTTGCATGTGTGCGTCGGTGTCCTCCCGGTGTAGGTGTGCTGCTGCAGGTGTGTTGCGTGTATTACGTGAATACTAAAGGCTCTCGTGCACTCGAGGTTGCCTGTTTTAATTCAACACGCGCACGATAAAGTTATTTAGCGTAGCTTTGCGAAACAAGAAGAGTAACACGAGTAGGAGGAGGAAAAGAAGAAGAAGAAGAAGAAGAAGAAGATAGGAGCAAATAAAGGGGAAGAGGGGAGAGAAGAATGGGCGGAGAAAACGTTTGTTCGAACGAAGAAACGAAGAAGACCCTTCTCGAAACCGAACTGCGGAACCCTTTTCGCGTCTTCTGTTCGAGATAAACGGGAACGAATTAATAGAAAACTCGGCTTGCCCGAACAGCCACGCTTTTGTTACTCTATTATCCCCTCCCCACGGCCGGCAATACTTTTGCAAATTATTTCAACGTGAACCGTTCTTTGTTATTCATAAAACGCGAGCTCGTGGAACTCAATCTTCTCTGTAAGGGAGAGAAGATCGCCTCTGCCTCCCCCCCCCCCCCCTCGCGAGGGAGATCCTAAAGAGAAATTTATTTGAAAGGAGACTTTATTCGTCCCCGGTCGTTTTTCGTTCCACCTTTCTCCCTCTCCCACTCTCTCTCTCTCTCTCTCTTTCTTTTTCTCTCTTTCTTCGCAAGCTCCTTTCTTCTATCCTTTCCCTGCACGCTCGAATCCTAATGTGTTCCGCGATAATCACGACTTTTCTTTCATTTTTCTCTTTTTTCTGCTCTTTCGCTCGTTCCTTCTTTCCCACTTTCTTTCGTTCCACGTTCTTAATGCAGCCCGATAAACGTTTATCAACGTACTTTTGTTCGTCGCTGAAAATTTCGACGACGACGGTGGCGCGCGCGCGCGCGCATACATGCTCACAGATCCAGCCAGCGGCCGGTTCGAGAATTCAATTTCTTTCCGCTGGGAAGAACGCGATTGCGCCGCGAAACGTGTCAAGGAATTCGCTTACTTCTCGCCCGGCAGCTCGCGAGACGGTTAAATAGGTTTGTCTGCAACAATAACCGGAGAAAGGAAAAGGCGAGAGACGCCTTTCTCTCCCGAACCGGGTGAAATTCGAGAGGGGGTTCGCGGCGGACAGAGCCGTGGTCGTTGCCGAAAATTTTCAAATTGACCAAAGCTTCGGCCGAACGGTTGCTGGATCGTTGACGTTTGCGAAGATAAGAGAAAAAATGAAACCGCCGGTTTTGGTGTTAATCTGGAATTTGTTGACACATTCGTCGGTTTCGATCAGTATTTCGGAGACTGGCGCGCATAAATCGCGGACGGGGGGAAAAAAAAATCGCGACGTCGGGGCCGCGGGAGTCAATGGCAGCTGTCTTCAACGCGGGCCTTTTGAAAAGATTTTTCTCAAATTGGTACAGTGCGGCGAATTACGAGGATGTAAATGGGCTGTAGGAGCATTTCACGAAATCTGGCGCATCGTTTTGGATCGCATCAAGATCATTTCACCGTGCAACCGTCCTCCACCCCCCGCCCCTCTCTAAAGAGTTTCATCCGCTTGGCTACCCCCGCGGGATCACATAATGAACCCCTCAGACCTCGGCTTGAAAAACGCAAAAAAAGAAAATAGAACGAGCGAACGAACTAAAGAAAGAAAGAGCGAAAAGGAACGGGGTGATGGTGGGGTGGGGAGGGGGGAAGAAAAGAAACATTTTTTTGAAAGGTGAAGGGTGCTTCGACCAGAAACAAGAGGGCGAGAGACGACAGAGAAAAACCGTCGCGCAATTACCAGCCGGAAAACAGATTTTCGAGGCTTCGGAAAAACGACGAAAAAAATGGCGAAGCGACGAGGAAAAAAACCGCCGAAAAAGGAAAACAGAAAAACTGGGACATCGTGGCCCCGGAAAAACGCGCGCGCGCCCCGAGCAATTTCCTCGAACGGGGTTTGAAAAGGCGTTCTTTAGTTCGGCGGTCGAGGAGCCGCGAGTGGCGTCCCTGTTTGCAGATTACGGATCTTTGTCCCCCGGGCGACGACTTGATTTTCAAAATTATATAGGCTAATACGGCTGCGGACGCTCGTTAACGATCCACTCGGACCCGGTGCACGCTGTTTGCGCGCCGCGGATTATCCACACCGACATAAACTCGGCAAACATTGCCACATTATTGAGTCATTCTGCCCCGCCACGTGAAAACTAACACCACTCGCACTCCTCTTTCAAATGTCTCATTAGAATATACCTTAACGCTCCTTCTACGTTGTTTAGCAATTTTTTTCCAACACCGAACACATATTTTCACTGTGTAGAATTAAATTAATTTACACTGAGGAGTTTAATAAAATCATTTTCATTGAGGTCCTTTGTCGACTATTTTTCCAGGCTCAAAAAAATTCATCAAACTCAATTTCAATTGCAATTTTAAGAATCAATTGAAATTGCAACTTTTGCAATTACTTCGAAGACCGAATAAATATGTTTACCGTGTCGAATGAAATTAACACTAGAACGACCGGAGCAGTCAAAATGACTGGTTCCTAATTTTTTCTTTTACAATTACTGAAATTGTAAAAATGTTCTCATCGGAAATTTTTTAATGAACCTCTTCGTTGAAGCTCATATTACAATAAAAGTTGTATGAAGTCTGAATAGGAACAGTCTTGTCACTGTTACAAAGCAATATACGTCAGTCACATTTATTGCTCCGTCGTTCTAGTGTTAATATACACTGAGCGTAAAATACAATCACTTTCCTTGAGGTTCTTTGCTGACCACATCATTTTTACAGGCTCAAAAAAATTCATGAAAGTTCAAATCTATCTAAAATCGTCCTCCAGAAATGATTTCAATTGCAATGTTAAAAACCAATTGAAATTGCAATTTTTGCCGAATAAATATATGTCGAATAAAATTAATACACACAGAGAGTTTCATAAAGTCGTTATTTTTGAGATTTTTTGATGACCAAATAATTCTATCTGGTTCAAAAAAATTCATAAAATGTAAAATCCAGAGAGTCTAAAAATATGGAAGTGTAAAATGCAACAGAATCATTCTCCCTAATGAATTCTTTAATTTTCCCGAATAAACACTTTTATATTAATAGAATTAATAGAATTAATAAAGTCTTCTTCTCTCAGATTTTAGTGCCCACCAGGAATGCGTAAAATTCGCAAAACAATTTGCAGATTTCGCGGAGCCTCGATGTTACGTCTTTACAGAATAAAATTCTGCTCGACGTTGGTGTTCAGCAGTTTCAGTTTTAAAGCGAACGATTTTATTGTCGGACCGTGGGACAAGTCTGGACGTTAATGACGGTATTAGTCACAACGCACGCTCCCCGCTGATTCGACTGGCATTTTTCTAGCAATACGCGCAATCTTGATTATCCATATTCGCCGAGTCGTTCGCGGTTTTCTTCCTTTCCGTAACGGCCGGAGTCCTCCGGCGATCTTATCGTCCCCGAGGCACGAGTTTCATTCTCGTCCCTTCGCCTAATCCCCCGTGTGTTCGCGAAACGCTTCCGTTCCGTTGGGCCTGGAATCGTTTCGGACACGTCTCTCACGAATATACTCGTCAATTATCGTGCTGGCTCGAAACGACGCTAACAGTTTGCTTAACGGTATCCTGCGGCCAAACTCTCGACTGCTTATGCGGTCCCAAAGTACATTTTTCCTCGAGAAAATTACATTTCGTATTGCCCGATTTTTGGCTGACCATTTTCATGACTGCAAAATTCATATTTTTCTTTTTTTAAACGCTATGTCAGCGAATTTACGAAATAATATATAATTCACACAATATTAAAAGATATATTCACCGTCTTGATAGAATTTAATCGAAACATGTATTTTTGCACTTGAATTCCAATAAAAAGTGTAACGGAAATGGCAAAATTAGCTCCGGATTTATCGTGTTAAACTTTGGCTCTTAATTGGTTAATTCCGACGATCCAGTAGAAACTGAGCAGTGAAAGGATGACTACTTTTGTTCTCTGGGTCAAAGCGGACCCAAGCTCCGTCGTGTTGAAGAGAAATCTATTTTGTTGGAGCGAATAATAAAACAGAGATAGTAAATTATTTTCCGAGGATTTTTGAGGATTCCTTTTCGAGTTTTTGATATGACAAATCAATGGGGAAACATGAACCCTCGACGACGTGGGAAAACAAACTTGCAATTATTAAGGGGTTTTCGTAGTAATAATAATTTGAGTAATAATGGTCCTCACAGGTCTTCAGCATTCGAGAAACTCGGTTGTTCTTCTTGATAATTCGATTCTGAAGCTTGCTTAATCCGCGCTCAATCGTGCTCGAATTATATCGCGGAATTAAGGGGCAAGTTTCGGAAGCCGGAGTTGAGTCCGCGAGAGAGTCTCTCTCTCCCCCCCTCTCTCTCTCTCTCTCTCTCTCTCTATCACTCTCTGGCAAACTCGGAGGATTGCAATCGCTCGAATCGATTTACCGAAGCCACCGGTGGAATAAATAATTTCCATGGTGTCCTCCGTGGAATAATCGCCGCTGGCAAACGACTCGAGCCGAGCCTGACGCTGTCATGAGGGTTGTTTTTTTTTAAACCTGTGGCCAAAGGGAAAGGTTTTCTATAGGGGTCGGCAGCGAAGAAATCGCTGGAGCAATTTTTTCAGGGCTCGCTCGAACAATATTTAAAACTTTCGTGCCATCGATAGCTACAGCAGGTGTCCCTGTAGTTTCACTGATTACTAGCGAAAATAATTTTGAGTCCTGTATGAAAATAATTATTTGCGAGACTTGTAGTTCGTGCAATTTATTGGTTTGTAATGGGAACAATATTGGGTACCTTTCTTCTTTTTCTTTTAAAATTTTTGTGCAACCAGAGGGAAGTACTGTTTCATTTGTGTTTTTCATTAATGAAAATATTCAACAAAACATTTCAAAAATATTTTCCCGTCCAATACAAGAACAAACTAGGGACCCATCAGTGGAGGCAGCAATTACTGTGCCTACAGTAATTATACTTATTTTTAAAGCATAATAAATATTTAAAAATAGAAACATAACATATTCATATGTATTAACTGACTTTTATGAAAACATTTTAATATCTCTTATTTACTATTCACTATGTTTTAACAATGAGTACAATTAATATAGGCATACTACTGTCTTATTTAATTTAATTTTAGAAATATAATAATCAAGAACAGTTCGTTTTATGCTACGCAGTAGTCCCAGTGTTAAATCAATAATTAAATAGCTCGGAACAGAGTATTATTCTCCAGGCAATGGAAATTAACTCGGAATTATCAGGAATCATGAATTTCCAAAAATTATTATTTAACGGGGGGTATTAAACATCACGGTTGAATTTCGTAGTCCACTGATGTTCGGTACGATTAGTATAGCAGAAAGATCACGTCACGAATTTATCGAGCAACGTATTAAATCGCGCCTCGGCTCGGAATTAGTGCACTTCGACGAGCTACTATAACGAGGGCATGCGCTGTTGTCCGCGATCGTTGTCAGAGAGAGAGAGAAGGAGTGAGAGGGAGAGAGAGGAGGGGGGAGGGAGAGTCCGCTGTTAGATCGTATGTCTGTGTTTCGCGTAACATAATTCACAACGCCGATTGATTGCGCCGTTACACGATGGGAATGTAATTAACGAACGATAAAACGTATTCTCTATCGGGGGTAATTGAACGGGGACATTGAAATTCAATAGGCTTTCCGGTTATGGTGCTGTCGGTTGCAGTATCATTATTCTGCGATTCAGAGAGTTCCTGCTATTTAGCTACGCCGGGGGAGAAATGTTTGGATTTGATTTCGGGCGACCTTATGCTGGGTTTCCACCTGCGTGCCATCGTCGAGGGTGTCTGTGTTTTTCCGATTTATTCTTCAAACCGATTCGTTTCAATTAGTCTAATGGACGTCCACATGTGTGGCAAATTTTACGCATCGTTAACACTAAGTTGACGGGACACGCGCAAAACTGTTCTAATATTTTTAATTCACGATCCTCGAGATGAGGAATTATTCGATAAATTTATTTCTCCGTGTATATACTATTTTCAACAAATTACCAGAAATGTGGAATTCTCGTTATTTTTATAAAGTAATGTAAAATAGTCGTATGCCTAGTACGAACCAAGCATATTTTGATCGAGGTCACACTGTACATATTTATTTCAAAATAGATCTATTGAAATTGATTTATGTGCGAATAGTTCCAGCGCAATAATTTTCGGGATCCAGAGAAAATTCGAAGTCTTAAAAATCTGCGAAATTTCGTCCCCCTTTCCACCCCCACCCACCAGGTGAACGGATATTCATTTCGGCGGAAACGTTTCCCACTGTTCCCAAAAAGGGGTGGGGGGAAAGTGTAGCTGGCAACGGAAGGGGAAGGCGCTCGGGTTTAAGAGCTGTTACCTTTGGACAGCTCGGATCCAGCTTGTTTTCAAAAGACACACTAGCTACGGGTTACCCATCTGAATACCAATTAACGTGAATTACGTGGGTACATGGAATTCGAGACCGTACTTTGTCTCCGTTCCTCCGTTCGGATGTCTCTTTCTTCCACCATCGAGCTCCCCACATCCGATTCTCTCCCTACCTCTCTCTCTCTCTCCCTCCCTCTCCCTCTCTTTCTCACTCTCCCTCTCTCTATCTTTTCTGTTCATACTCTCCCGCACGACTCGCAATTAATTTGTGGCGGGCCAGACGTGGCGAGGACGCTTACACACCACGACACTTCCCTTTTTTAAAAATATTGTTCCTAGTCCCAGTGATTTAATCCCACTTTTCCTCGAGACAATTTTCCTTTTGTTAATCTTCTGATAGCAGGTGTCCCTGTGGTTTCATTTATTACTAGCGAAAACAATTTTGCGTCCTATACGAAAATAATGATTGCGACACTGTTGCAGTCCCCGTTCAATTTATTGGTTTCCAGTGGGAACAAAATTGGGTTTACCCTTCCCCCTCGATTTATTTAAACTTTTGTATGCAACTAGAGGGAAGTACTGTCTCATTTGTGTTTTTCATTAATGAAAATATTTCCACGTCCAATATGAGAACGAATTACGGCCCCTATCACTTATCTTTAAAGCATAACAAATATTAAAACCGAGATATATAACACATATGTTAACTGATTTTAATGAAAAAAATTTAATACCTCTTTTTTAATATCCATCATGCTTTCGATCATACTTGTTGTCTCGCTGTTCTCGTTAATCATTGTTACGATCTAAATGAATTAATTTATACGCTAAATATGAACATACACCAACAAATGGACACGTCAGTACCGGATTTTATGCATTTACCAAATACAAAATTGTAAAGACATTGAAGCATCGAACAGTATTATTGTTTTTGACTTATATTAAAATTCGTGAAAGAGGAAACACATTTTCGCCGGACTTCCGTTTCTCAGTTTCGATTTTGCATAAAAATTCGCAGTTTGAGATGTTAGGGAAGGAAGACCGTTGGAATTGTTTCCTGTCGCAAAAATCGAGCGAGATATATTTGAATTGTCGAGTTGGCTGGTAAACCATGTTGCAGCGTCGTGATGGAAATTATGACGCGTTTCGGCACGTTTCCGGCGAATTTACGAACGGAGGATGACAGACAAGGGCTGCAGAAATTCGGCGAAATCCGGGGATCGCGTTCGGAGCGTTTCTGAGCGGTCGAGATCGACTCGGTTCCAATCTCCGTTTTGATATTCCGACCCGGGTTCGCAATTGGACATTCTTCTCGCGTTAACACCTGCGCATTCCGGCGATCCTATATCGCCCGGAATGGCTCTCCTACAATTACCTGGAAGGTTAATAAATATCCTCGGCCCCGCGCACGGCTCTCCCCGCCTCTCTTTTCTTCCCTTCTTCTTCTGTGTCTCAGCACAATCCACTGCGGTGACGGAGCGGCACTTGACAGACGCGATAAAATCGGCTACACACAAACAAACAAACACACACACACACACACAACACGCGCATCGACGAACAGTGAAATGACGATGGCCTAATTGCCGGCACTGCATTCGCGATGACGAATTCGAACGGTCTGAATTTATAAATGCTTGCAGAAATAACAACACTCGACGATCTTCCTTATCGAAACTCGCCCGATCGAACCTCAGGCATGGCGAGATTCATTCTTATGATAATATTAGATATGTTAATTAATGTATGACCCCTGTTTCATCAATCCGTTGACTTTTTGTGCTGTTAAAATATATTCTATCCTTTAGAATAATTTCCATTATTTCCTAATGCATATTCAGAGGCTGATCAAATTATAATTATTATAATAATAATTGTTACGATCGCTTGCAGAAGCTGACAACTCACTCGTTTTTATATTTAATTAGGATGGTTCCGAATTTCTTGAAACTCCACGACAACAATTTATTTTTTATTGACCGATGCAGTCGGTAATTTTTAAAGGTAATTATCTGCATGATGTTACTCTTATCTCTTGTACATTAGTTAGCCATTCGTCGCTTATCTATGCTCGGTGTTATCAGCTCGGGGCGATAAGTTTGTGGACAACAAAGATAGTGACTGAGCTGAATCACTATCAAAGCTTCTTTTGATTATTATTGGAGTTACTATACAAATATATATATATATATATTTATATATATATTTATATATTATATATATTTATATATATATTTCATCATATATATGATGATGAAGTATCGTATATTCTATTTTATTATCAATAGGAGAATTATATGATCATTGCCAATGTATTCGCCGTAATGTATTTACTTTGAAAAATAAGAAAAAGAAAGACCTATAAATATTCATTCGAATATAATTCTCGCAGCAAGTTGTATTAAATTATATCATTATGTAAATTCCTGACAATATTGGGTCAGTGCATGTGAATTGCAAATTTCATCGATCGCGATGCACGTTTGCACGCATTTTTCGAAACGAAAATTACCAAGAGCTGCAAGAAAATTGTTACAATAACATTTTCACTGGTCAAACTTAATCGAAGTTCGCGATTCAAAGAAACTCGATCGATCGTCCACGACAAAGATACCCGGAGCCACTGAAAGAAACTGTTCAATAGTCAATCCCGAAGATAAATTACTCTTCTTCTTTTTTTCTCTCTCTCTACAGCCGAAGGAATCATTCGGTAAAGAGACCATGATTAATACAGTCGTTTAAATATTAGCATCGATTTAAAAAGTTTACTGCTCGACGAGCTCGAGCTTTTAATGACGAAGGCGGAAACTTCTGCTCCGCCGGGGAGCCGTAGATAACTTTATCGTTTTCTAATAAAATTCATTTAAAGAGCTATTAATGGTCGAATGCTAAAATACCCGGCATTTTGTGCGCATTAACAAACTCGTGGAAAAGGTCGCTGCGAATCACTGTTTTCGTTCCCTGACAAAAGTCATCAACGAAACAATCTTTTTCAAATGACAATTTTCCCGTTTAATTTATATAAAATTAGGCGCTATAAGTGTCAAGGTCATCTCATGGTCATGTTTTCTAAACCCTGATTGACACTTTCTACTGACCTATTTTCTCAGTCACAAATTAGCACTACTCGGGTGTTTTTAATTTACTAAAATTAACCCTCATACTACGAAGGATGGTCATATTTTTAATTAATATTTGAGGGACAAATATATTCGACTAATATTTTAATTTAATATTTGGAGGCCAGGACGAAATAAAAGGAACGAATAAAAATGTATAAATAATTATTGTGAACAATCAGCTGACTGGTTAATATTTTTAAGATCTGACAGTCTCGATCGCAATGGCCGAGTTATTTGAATTTTGTAGATTTAGATGATTGGGTAATCGACCACTGTTAACAAAATCAGGCGACCGTACAAAATCGATTGCTATGCGTAAACAGTATAACGCACTTTAGCTCGGAACAGTACCGCGAACGTCGAGGCCCGGTGATTTCGTTTCATTAAGAAACTTCACCGCGATAATAACAGTAATTGACGTATCGGCGCGATACTTTCGAGTCGTCGAAACTGAAAGTTCCTCGGCGCAAAACTGAGAGATAAAGCCGTCGGGAAGTGTTCTTTCGAAGTAATGCCGGGGATTTTTTTAAGAGCGGAAACTTAGCTCCCTCGTAAAATTCATCTCAGCGCGCGCGCGCGCACGCGGGAGAGAAGCGAGTTCGTTGAAATTTTTAATGCGTTCCCGTGCCCTCGGTTCGGGGGTGGTTGGAGGGGTGGTTCAGAGGGTAGCCTGGGCGAAGTCGGACCCCCCCCCCCCCCGACGGTTCTCTCCTTCGTTCATCGATTTCATGCAAAGTTATTCTGTTTGCCTGACTTCCTCGTGCAAAGAGAAACTCGAGGCACGAATTACAACATTAATTCAATTAAACTTTAGTTACACTGTGCACGGTATTAAAACGCAATTCCAGCATTCCCTGTTCAAACCGTAAATCAACCTCTTCTCTCTCTCTCTCTCTCTCTCTCTCTCTCTCTCTCTCTCTCTCTCTCTCTCTCTCTCTCTCGCTGTTTCTCTATCAAACATATATACATATATTAAGTGTATGCATTTAACCTATTCTTCAATTTTCTTTTCTTCATGTGCAATATGCTATCCAGCGTTAACGAAGTTGAGTATTTAGACACGTCGATAACAAACACACGGTTATATTATATTTACATATAATCTACGGTTGTTATGCAACGCCTGTACGCAGCTAGCTTGTAAAGTACAAAACGAATATGTAACATCAGTTGCACTTCTGCCTTAACAATAAAATATACAATAACTAAACCGCGAATTTTTGGATTGCAATGTACTGGAACCAAATAAAAACTTGTTTCTTCTCTCTTTTTTCTTTAAATAAAAACAATATGCGGATGCTCTTAAATTGCTTTCATACAATAATAGAAAGAAGGAAATGGGAATTATTTAATTCCTTTCCTGTTATGATTCACCTACCAATATTTTTTGTAAACGCAGAAAATCTGGCGACTATACGCGAACCGCTAATAAAACATATAGCGAAAAATAAAAAGGCGCGAGTTCCAGGCCCGTAGAAATTAATTAAAGCCGTTGTTTCGACACGGCCGTGTCGATATTTTTCTTCCCGATATTTAATAACAGATTTGCAAAACGCTCTGGACGAACTATGAAAAAAAGAAGGGGGGAGCGTACACGCCGAGCGTTCCGACGACCGAAAAACGAAACAACAACGTGAAAAAAAGCTATGGAACAGGACGAGAACAAAAAAGGTAACGAAATGTTTTAGCGCGGCTAAATGTTTCCGGAAAAACTATTCGATACGTTTTCGCGTGAGCCACTCGATCGCGGTAATCGAACATTGCACGAACAAAGAGAGGGGGGAGGGGGAGACTGCGAGAGAGCGAATCGCGAACTCGGACAATCGCTCGACAACGCGATTTATGATTCATCGTCGACGGGAAATCGCGACGCGACCGGATTAATCATGATTAACCGGGGACACGTTGCTGTAATTGCGTTCAATTCGTTCGGAATTGCGAAAATTCGCCTAGATCTCCGTATGTATAACCTCTTGAGCAATAAACATCGCGTTATTGTTTTCCATCACTATTCTTATTGTTAATAATAGTTATTATCTGTTTGATGAGAACGGCCGTTATCAATTCGGGCACGATAAGTCGGATGGCTGTAAAGATAGTGATTTATATATGGCTCTCTTATTATACAAGATAAAATGTTTTATAATATTCTATGATGCGACTACTGCAGTCTATGTGCGACAGGAATGTTTTACAACAGCTATTACACAGCTGTCATTAATTTTGGCGTGTATAAAAATGTTCCAATCGATTTTCGAACCAAATAACTCGTTTTTTCATCGGGCTTGTATTTACTGTCAATCCATGAACAATCAATGACACCTATTACCCGCTTATAAAAATCACATGAAGTTAATTTTTGAGAACTATACAGGGCGTCCCAAAAATATTGCGTTTCCTTGATTTCTAAGGTCATTTGAAATATCTTTTTCCTTTACAAAAATGTTCCCCGCGGCTTCGTTGAGAAGTTATTAACGAAAAGCACGGACCAATCGGAGCGCGGCTACGGCAGACGGATTCCGGCTCGGCCAATGCCAACGGCACGCTCGGCGCGACCGCTATAACCACCTTCCGATTGGTCCGTGTTCTACATCGATAACTCCTGAACAAAGTCGCGGAGAACATTCTCGTAAAGGAAAAAATTATTCCAAACGTCCTTGGGAATCACCCTTTTCAAGGAGACGCACCATTTTTCGAACGAAATGTATAAAATGAATTTCCGATCGAAGTCGCGAAAGGAAACCCCGACGGAGCCAGTAATCCTTCAAAAACACCGTACAAATATTCGCATCGAGGAAACACTTTTATTTTGCATTCCCCGGCCGGGACTCTGTTATTTTATCCTTTGTGACATAACGAAAGCGCCGTTTGCTTCCTGCAGTTTCCCTTTTAGACGCCTTTTACGAGAAGCAGGGATTACCACGGGAGTGTTCTGTCCCGCTCCCACGCGGAGGATTACTATGATTATTTTTATAAGAATTGAAAATAAAGGGCGGACCCCTGTGTAGAAGAAAACGCCGTAGCGTCTGGTTCACGGCGAGTGGGTACACGGTGGATACAAGGATACTAAACACCGAGGCGCGCACAGTCGGCGAGCTGTACGTCGTCATTTTGAAAGCTAATGGAAGGATAAAGGGGTGGGCTTGTCTGGAGTTGTAAGGTTCGCCACGAATGCAGGAAACCGCGAGAGTCCCATTGTTGTACGACATATTGGTTTTCTTGTTACCGCTTTGCCCCACTTTCGGGACGCGACTGTTTTCTTACCGGGGACCGCCGCGCCGTCGCTATAAATTCGATACTTTGATTGCGCAACCAATGCAACGGGCTGCGTCTCCACGAAGAATAACATTTTCGAGAGCGCGGCTCGTTCGAAAACGAATCTCGTAAAACACGCTGTCCGACAACCGGGTCTAATGGGTTTCTTTCGAGACGCGGCTGCGAGATGACACAATGGGGCAAAAATTTTAATGAAGACACTTCAAACGAAACTCTATCTCCGCTTCTTTATCAAGGAAAAAAAAAACCGTTCGTCCACGCTGCTGGCTTAGAATGATAAATCGACCGGCCGTGCGCCGCTCTTCATTTACATTCGTAAAGAGTAAGTTTCAAAGACCGGAACTCAATGGAAAACCCGTTCCGCCGTTAACGATTCCATTCGACGGAAACATAAACGTGCCCGGGACAAGCCCCGATCGATCATTCCGAAAATATCTGCGAACGAACACGGAAAATTCGTGATTCGATGACTTCTTCGAAATGGGTCGAGAATATGATTTCTCCGGGTCGGTATTCGACGTTAACGGATGGAATTCAAAAATTACGGAATGAAAGACAACCGCGAAAATTAAACAAGCATCCGGCGCGTTCGGCCCGGTCCATTACACCCACGCTAAAAGACGAGGAAGAACCAGAAGAACAAGAAGAAGAAGAAGAAGAAGCAGAAGCAGAAGCAGCTCCCGACTGCCGTTTATCCGCGCGCGCGATCTCCCGAAAGAGAGACGTATTCCGATGTAATCGTGGGCGTAGATCAAATCGTCTTATTAATACAGCCCGGGGTGGACCGGAGGGGAGTCGTTCCCGAAAAGATCATCCCTGAAGTCATTATCGTCTCCCTCGAAAAAACCGAGAGCAAGCAGAACGGGATGGGAAAAGAGAGCCAAGATAGAAAGGAGGAGAAAGAGAGAGGGAGAGAGAAACGGAGAAGAAAAGGAACGAAAGAGGCAAAAAGGATACCGTGTATACACTCTCGCGCACACACAGTGCCGGGCAATGGGAATTCACCCCTGTGAAAAAAAAAAGTTGGTTTCATGGTCGGGAGTCGGGGTCTCGAGTATTGACAATGAATAGTTTTCTTCCCGTGGCAAAAGGCCGCGTGGTGGGAGCCCGGAGAGCGAGCGCCGAGGAGGAGGGGGAGCAGGAGAACGGAGATAGACTCGGAAAGTCTGAGAGAGAAAGAGGGAGAAACTGAGAAAACGAGAGAGAAGCTGGCGCAAGAGTGAGAAAGAGAGAGAAAGGGTGAGGAAGTTGAAAAGAGAGAGAGCTGACCGAGGGAGCGAGCTGAAACAGGCCGCTAGAGAGAGAGAAGTCTCTCCGCAGCTTCTACTAAACAGAGAGAGAGACAGAGAGAGAGAGAGAGAGAGAGAGAGAGAGAGACTGAGAAAAACAGAGAGAGCGAGAAAGCTCAAAAGAGAAGAGAACTGATAGGCAAGCTGTACTCTGACACAGCGTGCTAGAAGATAGAGGGACAGAGACTGTCCCTCCACAGCTTCTGCTGAACAGAGAGAGGGAGAGACAGAGAGAGAGAGAGGGAGAGAGAGAGAGTGAGGAAGCTGAAAAGAGAGAACCGATCGAGCGAGCGTACTCTGAAACAGCCTGCGAAACGGAGAAGAGCGACGGTAGAGAGACGAGGACGCAGGTTCTGCTGAAGAGGGAGAGAGAATTAGGGGAAGAGGGGGGTGGGGGAAACATGTGGCTCGACCGAATGTAGCTGTGAGCGGGACAGAAGCGGGTCCGGTGGGGGCAAACAGAAATATAGAGAGATAAAGACACATGGAGAGACAGAATGGCAGATGGGGGTGGGGGTGCCGGAGAGAGGGGTGAACAGAGAAAGTAACAGAGAGCGAAAGAGAGAGAGAGAGACAGAGACAGAGAGGGAGAAGGAGAGGAGATAACACAGAGAAACACGGTGCAGAAAGGGACCGAAGAGGAACACCGAGGAAGATAGAGAACCGCGATGAGGGAGGGGGAAGATTTGATAGGAGGGATGGGTTTCCATGGAAACGCGTCGTACTCCCGTCCAACTCAGATAGGATATATAGGTATATATGTGTTTACATACCTACATTAGATACATACATTATAGTATTATACGGCACATGTACGAGATACTCGTACGAGAAGAGCCGTAATTTGTAAGTCGATTTCCCCTTTTTTTCTCTCCTTCTCCCTCTCTCTCTTTCTCTCTCTTCCTCTCTCTCTCTCTCTCTCGCTCCCTCTTTCTTCACTGTTGGCGCGTCGCAGTGCAGTGCATCTTGAAAGGTGAATTAGTACAACATTAAATATTAATATTTGATTCCACGGGCTTTTACTCCCCGTTGCCCCCTTTACCCCCGTAACAGCGCATGTTTCTGCACGGCGGAGCGAGGCAGCAATTCGGTCTCTTGTTTAATTAATTGACTGCGGGCCTTTATGGAAAATAAAAATTGTCTGCGTCGATTGCGAGGTACTGGAATTGAATCTACGCTTTCTTTTGCTATTATTAGGTAGTCAAAAAATAGTGCGATATTTTTTATCAAATTCTTCTAATGTTTCCATGAATTTTCTGTTTTATCCATTTTTTATCGTGCACAAAATTCGCAGTCTGCTCGAAATTAGTAAAACAAACTTCCTTTTTTACTGAATTTAGAAAGTCGAAAAAAGGATCCCAATGTTATTAAATTCTTCTAATGTCTTCACAAATTTTTTGGTTTATTCATTTTTATCATGAATGCAACAAATTTGCAGGCTACTCGAAATTAACGAAAGAAACTTCCTCTTTTACTGAATTTAGAAGGTCGAAAAAAGAGTCCCAATGTTATGAAAATTTTCTAATGTCTTCACAAATTTGTTGTTTTATTAATTTCTATCGCGAACGCACAAAATTCGCAGTCTGCTTGAAATTGATAAAATAAACTTTCACTTTTATTAATTTTAGAACGTTGAATTCGTATTAAATTCTTTCAGTGTATTAACAAATTTTGCGTTTCGCGATGCAGGAAAATTCGCGGGCCCCTCAAAATTAAAGTATTGTTATTTTTATTTTTTTATTCTTTCGTTGAACCACCGAGCGAAAAATTGATTTGTGTACTGGTCGATTCACAGAACATGCGACCAAGAGGAGTACAGTTTCTCAAATTCTGAGTCCACCCGTCATCCTAATGGAGACCTCTAATGAACAGCATAAATATTCATCCGGTCGGCATTTTTGCAAATGGAACGGCAAAAACGCGGATTTGCATAAGGATCTACTTTCATTCCTTATGAAATTAGCAATTAATCGCACCTGTTGGTGCTGACTCGGTATACTACGGATTTTATGCGTTATGCGAAACGTTCGGAGAAGTTTAGAATGCTGTTAGGTATATTGATTTTGGATCTCCGAGAATCGGTGAATCATTCTCACGATCCCGCATGTTCGGAATCGGTTAAACAGTGGTGGGGGCGACTTTACGCAAGCGGAAAATTAAATCTGAATCGGAAACGCAAAGTAAAAATTGCAAAAGAAAATGGCGACCGCGTAGAACGCGGCCCTTTGTTCGCGACGCTTTTCGCATGCACCGCGGCGTAAAATCCGCGTGCTCATTAACTTGCGAATATAAATAAGATAAAATATTATTCGTCAATTATCTGGTAGCTGAATAACTCCGCGAAATTCAAAGAATGCCCGGGAGCCGGTGAAGGAACGCAACGTTAAATATTAATATTTCATTCCGCGCTTTTATTCCACGTCTCTCTCTCACTCTCTCTCCCTCTCTCTCTCTCTCTACTCCCCCTCCCCTCCCTCCTCGCCCCCACTCTCTTGCCTCTCTCCATATCGCGTTGAATTTGTATAAACGGGGAATAAAGAGGAAAAATATCCGCGTGTCCCCCGTGAAATATTCCAACGTTTAATTAAGTAAAATGTTGATTACGTTTCGGAGTTGAATTTGCGGGGAGCACCGCAAATAAAATGTAGTGGAAATAACGCAAGAATAATTTACAAATTAAATATAACTCAGCGGCCAGCCCGGCGGTATATACGTATATATTTTTCCGTATATTCGTTCTCGAATTGAAGTCTCTTTTCGAACGACGGGTTTTGTGTGCGCGTGTGCACTGGGGGTGGGGGGCGTACGCTCGCGAATCAGTTAATTGCGATTCCATTCCGAACGCGAAATTTCCACAATTCTCGTTTTTAATTTATATAGATTTATTCGACGTAATCGGGAATTTCGCCGATATTTTCGCGACGGCGATTGTTCTCCCGTTGTTCCGGCGCGATTCGATATGAAACAATGCCCTCGTCCGATTAAACAATTACGTGTTTAGACACCTGTCCGCTCGTTAGAAAAAGCGGAATAATATTCGCCGGCAGGACGCGGTGTGTTTCTTTTTTTTTCCCTTCGTTTTTTGCGCCCGCGCGCGCGCGCGATGAATAACGCGGACTGTGTTGATGCCTATGCAAATCGCCGTGGAATAAATTACAAAGGCGCGAGTCACATTGTAAAATTTATTTCTCTTGTCAAGCCCGACGTTGTATTGGAAATAATATAAAAAGCAACGGTCCGCCCACCATCGAATTTTTGCACTTTATCGCACGACACGCGCGTATTTATGCGAGATTTTCGATCCCATCCGACGTTTTTTTGTTCCCCTCGTTTTCTGCATTTTCGCAGATTGTTAAACAAAATATTTTCGATTCGAACACAACGTTCCGTGTTGCGGGCCGTCGCGCGAAATCTACATGCGTGAAATTGCATTTCCGTATTATTGGCAAATCGGGAATATAAAATAGAATTTTATTCGTGAACATTGACGTGGCCGGTGTATTAAAATTAATGCAAAAAAGTAGAACGTGTTGTTCCGCATTCCCAATTTTTCCCGCGCTCGTGGAAACGCAGAAAACGCAGCCCGCGCCGCCTCCGCGCCCTCCCAATTAATTATAAAACAAAGTTTATTCGAGCGCGGCTCTGTAAGTTTAAATTAATTAGAACGAAATAACATGTAATTATTTTCGCGAGTCGGGTTTCAGAAAATGAAATGCAAAGTAAAACAGCGAGCGAGCGCGCGCGCGCGGAATTTTATTATAGTCCGTATCTTATTCACTTTTCCGAGCTATTTCCGCGAAATTAAATTCGCGTGGGACGAACGAAAATAATATTCGCCGGCGCGCGGATGATAAAAATCAGTTAGGCGACGCTAGCCTAGAATGGCCTCCGATGAAACAATGTGCACGCAGCGAACAACACTAACGAACAAATTATAATGACCTATTTGGCGTTTGCGTCATACACAAATCGTCGAGTCATTTTTCTACAATATTTCCAAGAATTTTTTCTGTTCTAACTGTGAAAGCTAGATAAAAAATTTTTACAAAAACTCTGTAAACGCTCTCAAATATATACTCTTTGGTAAGGTCACGAATATTAAAAAATGTTTTGAAAATGTTCAAAGAAAATAGCGTGGCATCAAATTGATAATAGGTGTCTTTGAATATTATTCAAACGGGTGTAAATGTTTATAATGTCGTAAAAAAAAATATCATTGTATTTGGGAGAGTTTAAAGAATAATTTTACACAAAAATTGTCCGAATAGATTTTATAGGTAAGATAAGATAAATTCTTAAAGTTGCAAACCTGAAAATTTATGTTCATTGAAAGTTGTTGAAACACATTTAAATTTTGATAGAATTAAAAGAAATTGTAACATTCGGTTCTGGGGGGTCTACAGAATTATTACAATAAAACTGTATTGGATAACAAAAAATTGTAGAAGCTGCAAAATTTAATGCAACGCAGGTTGGTAAAATTTATTGCGCGGACAACGCTCGCATAAATTCGCGGGGATTCCATTTGACGGGGACAAAGGCGAAAATCAGGAACAAGGTATGCAAAGACGAAGGATTCATGGGTCAATGAGGCCTTAGAGATACTTTAGAAATACAGTGTTCCCCTCTCTCGATCGACGCTGGAGTCCGGGAGGGCGCATTGGCGTAGAACGCCGTCAACAGAAATAGAATTCCAATAAAGCAGGTTTTCAAGTGATCACGTGAAAAGCTCGCTCTCCCGCCGCGCTCGCACGCCCCGCTCCGAACCCGCTCCGAACCCGCACCGAGCCCGCCCCTACCCGCGGCGAAGCACATATTTGCATGGATTTGAATAATAATCGCGTTACGTAATTCGAGCGGATTACGAAACCGTTTTATCTCCCCCTGTTAATTACGCTTCTTATTACAAATTGAAAACACGCGTTCCCGCCTATCTGTGGACCATTCTTTCTGCCCGCCATTGTGCCCATCTGCGACTCGAACGGAAACAAACATAAACAACCGTTATCGATGCGTGTATCCACTCTCCTGCAACATGGGCATTGCATTCCCGGTTGCATGCCGTTTATCAATTGCATAGCAATTCTTTTTTTCTTTTTCGTCAAAGTTAAACAAACACAACTGAATCGTTCTTAATACATTTTTTTTTCAATTTGTACCTTCGAATCTAATTGTCATACCAATGAAAAATTAATGACTAGTCGATTTTGTAAGTTCCTTCCTCGAAAATTAAAAGCTGAGCATTAATAGAACAATTGATAGAACACTGTGTAGAATATGGTATTTTATTTTATTTCGATTGCTGCGCGTGTAAAAATTAAATTTTGCACAGAAGTGGTATCAAAGATTCATTTATCCAACGAAATTTCCCGAACGCTGCGTGTTTTAATAAACAAAACGAAACGAGAGGCTTCAAACACGAAATTGGCACGCGACTCACGGATAGACTGTAGAGGACAGAGATTAAAAACTTTGCAAAACGAAAAACTCAATAGAATTAAATATACTACGTCATTTTATGAGCGGGAGGCCAGGCGAGAGTGCAGTGTAACTTTATTTAATTTCAATTGCATCGGATTTGCGTACAAAGGAGAGAATTTGCATAGAGGTCTGCAGCGAAATTGCATTTCAAGTATATTTTCCTTTGGTAGAATTTTCATATTTCGCCGGCAAAATGTGTACGCGAATCTTGAACAGTTTCCCGAAAGTAGAGTGGAAAAGATCTTCTAAAACGACTATTTCCATGAGATTAAATAATTATTTAATCACGAATTCATTGAAGCTGGTCGGGCGCGTAATTTTATTTAATTACGATCGCGTCGGATTCGCGCGAGGGGCTACGATGCAACTGCAATTTAAGGTGTACACTTTTATCGCATAATTTGCATTTTTCATGGAATTCTCTTTCGCGCTTGTTAATAAATAAACGAAATAGAAAGCTCGAAAAAGGTGCATGAATTTTAAACAGTTTCTCCAACGTGGACTCGACAAAATTTTCTAAAACAAATATTCCAATCAGCTCAAACACACCGTGTCGTTTAATTTCGAATATATCGAAGCTGGTGTGCAATTTCATTTAATTACGATCGCCCCGGATTCGCACGAAGGTCTACAAATGCAACCGCGATTTAAGATGTGCACTTGTTGGGTGTAATTTTTCATTCTTCTATTCGAGTTTTCCGCGAACGGTGGCCCCGCCGCTAAATAAACAAAATAAGCAGGCGCGATGCAGCTCGGGAAGGAGAACGCGGGCGCATCGTGAAAATTAATCGCCGGAAGTTCGAAGGAGCATGCGAGCGAAACACGGGGTTTTTACTACTTTTATCGCGGAACGGCCGCCATTTATATTCATAACGAAAACACGACGAGCTGTCGCGAGCGAAACAGAGGCCAAGATTCGCGCGAGAAACGCCTCGGCGTCGTCGTCCTTCGAGTCTTTTCTCCTCGCTAAATATAGTTCGAATAAAAAGCCTCGTTCATTTTTACACGTCGATCAGCGTGCGTGCCCCCCGCCCCCTCCCCAACCGGAATCAACAGTCAAGATCTTCCAAATTATCGCATCGATGATTATTAACCGGTAATTACGAGAACGATAAGGCAAACTGAACTCAGCCCGATACTTAACCGCAAATATTTACCCGTCGTTCCTCGCCCTGCTTCCAACTCACCCCCTCCCACCCTCCCGCGATCCTCATGCCAATCACCCCAGATTGCAGAACATATCGCAAAGGTACCAATAACATTCAAATCCCTGGTATGTTGGCACAATGGCCGAAAGGACTATTTTTGAATATTTTTCGGGGCCGGGGTAAAACCTTTCGACCCTAAAATCGAATTTCAAAATTTAAATATTTTATACACTGCGGATTTCCGTGCGAAATAATTTATTTTTTAATCATCTCTTTTCGGAATAATTTTAGCGGGCTGGAAATAATACAGTATTTTTGTAAATGTATTTATGGTCATGAACGCATCAAATCGGCAGGCTAATTGTAAAATTCAACTACGAGAAAGTTGCGAGAAGAATACGAAACAAATAAACATAACAGTCGCTCCTTTCGATACGGCTATGTTTATTGAAACTGTTTGCACAACTTGTGTTTTACCGCTCGCGGCCTGTCGTAGACTCTTTCTCTCTCTCTCTCTCTCTCTCTCTCTCTCTCTCTCTCTCTCTCTCTCTTTCTCTCTGTGTGGGTGTGTGTGTGTACGCTTCGTAAGACAAATTTTACTTGGCAAATATTACTATCGATCGTAAAGACAAAAAGAAATTCAACAAGAAATTCTCCTCGTGAAAATTATTGAATCAGTGAAAGCAACGGGACTCGGATACTTTACTGCGCATTCAAAGAAACTGTAAAATATTTTAGTGGGAAATAACTGGCAGTCGTTTATTCGAGCATGTGGAAGTCCAATTAAATAGCGCAAACATAATGCAAACCAGCCGCGTTTAGTGTTTGCTAATCCCAGTGCGAAGGAATTAAATTAGACGATAAAATCCCGCGTTAATAAACTACCGTTTATTGACGACGTTTTCGTAGACGAATCAACGCGAATACTGCGAAACTGTACCGGGTGGCCATCAGGAGATAAATAATACAATAGCGATTAATTAAAAACCGGAAGACGAGCCGTTGCAAGAGAAAACTCAAACAAGATAAAAGTACGCTAGATCGGAGTTGTTAAAGCAAAGGAATGGTCAATTTAATCGTTAGTTAGTTCCTTCGATCAAGTTTATTTTCAGCGTACGAAGATACAAATAATAATCGTGTATTGCAACTTTTGGGAATAAATAACGAAATGAAAGTAGATAGATTTCAGACCCATTTTTTAGCAACAGTGCAGAAAGAGACGAGGCACTTTCATTGTCATTTTACATTTCTCCAGCAACTTTTCAGGAGCCCATTTCGGAGCCTATGTTTACACGACATTCTTTTCTTGCTTTTACTCGTCGAACATGCTGGCGCCGCGGGAAAAACCTGGGACACCCTGTACATATATTTTCAACTATACATATATGTATATAGTATATATTTTCAGCTATATATATATATATTGATCCCTGGCGCCAGGCTTCCCTCGGAAGAAAACAAGCAATATAACCGAAGAATGCTCTATTGAAAGCTCGTCGAATGGAGGCTAGGATCTCAATGCCGGGGCACGAACGCTTCGTGCCTTGAGATTTTCATTACGATCCTCGCATTAAAATGTTACCGTAACGATTTTCCGAGCTACATTATCGCCGTGAAACATGGCGTCGGTATACGCCTTCGGGGACAGAAAGGAAGAGAAATCTTCGCCGATTATCGTCGCTGATAAATAGGCGTGCGTGACGCTGTCATTATCGCGATTCGTTTATTACGCGGATTAATTTTATCAGAACCCCGCGTGTACGTTCCTTGATCATCCCCCTCTTCTCCTCCATTTTCCTTTCATTTTTCCCTCCGGATTCCGTAGCGCGCATTTTCGTGGATTTCGTGGATTTTGAATCCCGCTAGATTTTCATGCGTTTACTGTAAAAGTGCGGAGGACAATTTCATTTGAACCGGAAGACTCGAGGAAAATCTGTAGATGAAATAAATTTTGTGTTCTCTGCGAAATCATTTTGGGATTATCCTTGGAAAGGAACTGCAGATTTTTATGCATTTGTTGTGCATCCGACAACTTGCCATACGCCAAGAATAATTTTGTGTCAACTCGGGCAAGAAGAATTTCTTAGTGAAATAATTTTTCATTTCGAAATAATCCAGCAATTTCCAGAATCTGAGAGCATTGCATCACGATAATTAACTAATTACTGTGCTACGTTACTGGGCTCATTGAGATTATTAAAAGCATATTTTTATTCAAATTTCGTTTCTTACAGTCGACATAAAAGATTTTTATTTCGCATAAAAATCCGCAGTCTAATAATCGTATTTATAATCTCGAGAGGGGAGCGGTCACTAGACGACTGCATTTTTTTTCTGCACCTATTGCGGCGGTCATTATCGCGATTCGTTTATTGCGCGACGCGGATTAATTTTATTAGGACGTAGCCAGCGTGCGCGCGTGTGCGCGTGCGTGTACGGTTTGATCATCCTCTCTTCTTTATTTCCGTTCTTTTATTTTTTTTTGTTCATTCCCCCCCTCATCCCCCCGGGTCGTTTTCTTCCATTTCATTCGTTAACGATCTATTTTTCTTGGCATGCGGAGCTTCCCCCGGAGCGTGAACTGGTTTCGAACGAGTGCCGTGCCTTTTACGTTTTCTGGTTTTTGTGCTCCTCACGGAGGGAGACAAGGGCCGACGACTTTTAATGGACGACAGGGCGAGCTCCATAGGCGTAAACCGCGATTGTGTTCACAAGGGCCCTGGGTTCTAATATTCCGACTACTTTTCGACCGATGGGAACACGATAAGGGGGAGGAGCCACCTGCGTCGACTTTCTTCCTTTTCTTCTTCCCTCTTTATATTTCTTTCTCCTTTTCTAATCTTTTCTCCTTGCTCTATCTTCAGGCTTTGCCTCTCCCTCTCTTCCCCGTGGCTCCGAGATGCCTTTGATATGAAACGTCACTATTAGAGGGGACGTCGTTCCGAAAAATTTGTGGGAACACGAGAATCACATATCGGGGGAGCGTCCCTACTGCATTTTTGGATTCGAGAATTTTGTTTTTGTTTGGTGGAACGCATTCTTTAGTCGATTTGCTTTTTCCTAAAAAAATATCTATCTTCGTGGGAGCTTTTAAATAATGTATCACTTTGTTGCATTCGACAATTTGTAAAACACACGAATAATAATGGTATTTCTACTGCATTTTTCATGTGGGGAATTTCTTGATAAATTTTATATTAAAATTTTATATAGGAGCATCGTTTTTAGTACAAAGAACTTTCCAATGAAATATGTTTTTCATTGAGCCTGTTTTTTTTTTTATAAAATTGCCTGAAAATCTTCAAAATTGGAATAAAGTGGTCGATAGATTTTGATGCAGTTACATTCGACAAAATTTATGAAACAGTTTAATTCAGCGCGTCACACACGAAGGATTTTTCGATAAAATGAATATATCTCACTTGATTCGATTTTTCATAAAATGATCTAGTGGCTGTCAAGTCTTCGCTTTTAATAATATTTTCGATTTTCAATATGCATTTATTTTATCAGAAAATTTGCGAGAGCAATTTAATTTCAGCTCTTGCATATTTGATTTTTCGGTGAAATCAATTTTAGTAATCGTAAAATTTAGAAACATCGCTTCACAGAATATTTACGATTAAAAAAAGGAAAAACAGTGTATTGTATATTTCTATGCATTTGGTTTAGTCGAGAATTTTCGAGCCACAAGAGCAATTTAATTTTAGCTCATATTTGACTTTTCGACGAAATAAATTTTAGTAATCTTGAAACTTGGAAACATTGCTGCACAGAATATTTACGATTTTACAAAAAGAAAGGTGTAGCGTATATTTTGTACGCGTTTGTTGCAGTTGACAATTTGTAGAACACAAGAATAAAATGTCAGTGGCATTCTTACTGTATTTTTGGAACACGATGGGGAGAAACCACCTTCGTCGACTTTCTTATTTTTTCATTCCTTTTTCCTCTTCTTCTTCTCTCTCTCTCTCTCTCTCTCTCCCCTTCTAACCTTCTTTATTCTTCTCTTTGTAATTTTCTTTCTCTCTCTTCCTTCTCTTTTCACAGTCCCGAGATGCCTTTGATATGAAACGTCACTATTACGGTAGGGGACGATATTCCCGGCCGGAAGCGGAAAAGCGATGATGAAAGTCTTCTATCCGCTTTCGAATCTGATCGCTCTGCCTGGTTAATATGTTCGAGCACTGATACTTTGATCGATGCATTGTATTCACCGAAATTCCATCGGTATCTCGATCACTGATTCACGAAGACCGGGGACTCTCTCAATGCGTGTTTCACATGCTATACAAAAAGACTATTTCAACTTTCCTCGTTACTGTTTCCTTCAATCGTCACATGGTATACATCTCAATCATGAATTTACGGGGAAAAATGTTTCTCGTTTAATTTCACTTCGATCACTTATTTACAGGTAAATTCATCTTCGTTCAATCTCACTCCAATTTTCAAATCCTTCAATCATCAATTTTTACAGGTCAATTTTTCTTCGTTAAATTTTACTTCAAATGCTTCACCAATCGATACCTCACCAGCAAATTCTTCTTCGATAAATTCAGCTTTGCATATAGACTGGTATTTATACATTTTCAGTAATTCATGAGATTTCCGTTAAAATTGTTTTTAGAAAAAAATTTTTCAGAAAATCTGTCCACAGTTTCCACGTAGAATGATTATAAAATATTGGTATGAAAAACTAGTTGCAGTATAGCTGATATTAAATGATTTTTAGTAGCGCCACGGAAAATTTTTGTTGTATTTTTTTTCTTTAGGTAGTGAAAATACAGTTACTTTAAAGTTGGTGTTGCTTTTATTGAAATATTCGAGGGACGACGTTCTTGGCTCGAAATTTTCAAATTTCTGTATGGCAACTTCTCGTGTCTCAGTTCTTAGAAACGGTTTTTAGGGTCGAGGCTCCTATCCGACAGCTGTGGGCGTTTCACTGTTATTGCTTGTCCTTAACCCTGGAACCGGCACAAGAGTGCTCTCCATAATCCCAGCCCCAATTTTTTTTTCTTTTCTCTATCGATCACTATGCTTTCGTTGCTCTCTATGAAATTTCTCGCTCCCCCTCCCGGTTTTGCACTCAATTAATTTTCGAGCACTCGAACGGCTTAATTACGTTTAGAGTATCTCACCGGGATGGCGGACCAATCGTTGAAACGAATTAATTAATCCCGTTCGCGAGGACGTCTGCTTTAAAGCAAGCTGTTTAGCGGACGAAGATTCATTTGACGCGTCAGGTGTTGACGAAGAACAATTTTCCATCAAATATACATTAGTCGAATTAGGAGGTTTAGCGAATTCAGTGAAAATATTTTGTGTATGTGTGTGTGTGTGTGAAATATGCATGCGTACGAACTCGAGAATGTCACAGAAATGATTGGCTTTCGGCCAGATTGTATCCATTTAATTTGCGAAAGGTCAACTAAAAGTGATTTCGTTGAAATATAAATTAGTGGGTCAAGTGAAAAAGTATTTTATAAAATTGATAAATAGTAGGGGTCAAGCTACAGGGTTGAATTCACGTATTTATACACCGCCTGTGCGACGATTAATAATAAATCGATACTCTAACGAATACTGCGATAAATACTCTAATAAATACCGTAATAAATATTCTAATAGGGTGATAGCTTCAACGAAAATTCCATTAACGGCAACGAGGCTCGAAAAGTCTGTTGGCGTAGCGAACGACTAAAATAAACTGTAGCGACCAATTTAATACAAGGTGTACACGAAACCCGAGCACAGGAAGGATAACAAAATGAAAGGATTCGCCGAGAGTCGACGAGTTTGTTCCGCAGGATCTGCTCGTGTGCCAAACGCGCTTCCTGCACACGGGGCGTGCGAGCCTGATCGTAGAGAAGTGTGCAAGGACACTGGAGGAACACGAGCTTCCGGGATAATCCAATATTTTTCAAGAGTAGCGTGCGGAGGCGGAGAACAATCTAGTGAGAGCGAGAGAGAGAGAGAGAGAGAGAGAAAGAAAGAGAGAGATGAAAGCAAGCGCCACACGGGCTTGTTGTGCGTCCCCCCTTGCGTCCCCCCATGGCGCTTTATTTTATTCAACGCGAGAGCTCATCGATCTCTCGTTTCCGGTCGGCGTTTGATCAGCCTCATTCCTGTAACGTAATATTCCCGCTGCGTGAACCGTGATACCCGCGTAAACGATAAAAATACAAATAAGAGAGGAACGAGGGAGAAAGTGAAACACCGGAGAGAGAGAGGGAGAGAGAGAGCACAGAGAGCCTAAGAATGAGAGCGTTTCTTACTTTCTGTCCGCTATCGATCTTCCTGGGCCCGAACTCTCTCTCTCTCTCTCTCTAATTCTCTTGAGTTCTTCAGCTCTTCAGCTACCTCTACGCTTCTCTTCATCTCTCTATTTCCCTTCAGCTCTTCAGCTCTCTGTCCCTATCTCGTCTGCTCGCCATCTGTCTCCGTTAACACTTTGTCTACCGGATGCCTATTAATAGGATTTTCAGTAACTCTGCTTTACCAGAAGGAAGCACGAAAATCCTCTTTTATATAATAATGCTTTCACATAACGATGATTAGAGTGCGTTACGGAGGATGACTTGTTGGCTCGGTTGAAAAGCCCTTGATAACGGACTATCAACAATTACGAATAGAAACTTATCGACCAAATAGAAACTCATTACCATCTTCGGTATAGTTTATTCATTTGTGAGGAATATATTGATACAGTGAATTCCCGATATATGTCAACAAAACGGATATGTCTCGCCAACGTGATATATCATTCAGAAGACATACCCGAGCCGTGTTATGTTTACACTCCTCGGCGTCCGAGGCCACTCGAGCTTCGTGGCACCTAATGGGGTATACCCCGCGGTAGTGGGGATAATTCCGCGAAGTTTACCATCCAGACTTTGGCGACATATACGGAGAAATCACTGTACTCCTAAATTCTTGTGCTAGTTTTACCTGAAATTACTCCCGCCCATTTTTGGCGTAATAAAATCCGCAATTATGAAATAATCAATAGACAACGTGCGAACTTCTCTTCGGCTCTCCATCTCTATTTCTCTTGATCTCTTCCTCTCTTCAATGTAATGGTTTCACCTGGAATTACACCCACCCATTTTTGGCGTAATAAAATCCGCAATTATTAAATAATCAATAGACAACGTGCGAATTCCTCTTCGGCTCTCCATCTCTCTTTCTCTATTCCTCGTGAGCTCTTCCTCTCTTCAATGTAATGGAACAACGCGACACGGCATTATTACACGAACCACCGCGTCATCGTATTTCCCGCATTGCCTCGCCTTTCAAAATAGTGTTCTGCCGTATCAAGTGCAATATTATTAGTCCCGTGATGCACAAGGCAGGGGGTTTGGACGCGTTATACGCGGAGAGAGAGAGAGAGAGAGAGAGAGAGAGAGAGAAACAGTACTGGCACGCTGTTACTGACATTTAGCGGTTTATTAATCGATACATTCTCTCCGGGCTCGCTTTAACGTTTGACGGGGAATGTTGTTCCCGTAATAGTTCGCTTTTCCTCGCGGAACGTTCGTGTTATTCCGTTTGTCATTCATCCGCCCAAACACCAGAACAACCCCCTTTTCACCCCCTTTGCCACCGCCCGGCAGACTCCGTATTTCCATGGGAAACGCACGGTTTTCGTGACTATGTTGGTGATCGAGGATCATTGTGTCGTTCGCGAGGTGATTCTCTCTTTTTATTAATTCAGATAGAAAGTGTGGCTTTTTGTTTTTTTTGTTTTTTGTTTGATGCAGTGCGCCGCGTTTTCTGGTGCATTTTCTTATTCGAGTAATTTCGTGTTTCGCTCGAGAGAAAATAATTGTTCAGGATACTGAAATATCGATTCTATGACGTTCACAGTCGTGGAAAAGAAGCAATCACTATTGCGAACTTTTTCGCGTTTTCGTTGCTCTCGAAACATCGTGGAACAAGGGGAATAATTAAATATTGCCTCGCGCACGAAGAATGTCTAATTGCGAGGAAATATTTGTTGAGGATAGCAATATTGATTTTACGGCGTTCAAAGTCTTGGAAAAGAAGCAATCGCTGTTGCAGAGTTTTTTCGCGTTGTTGTTGCGCTCGGAAAATCGTGGAACACGGGAATAATCAAATTTTTTCCTCGGGCGCCATGAAATGAATTTCGAGAGCACTCGGTCTGCTTATTTCTATAAAATTATCCAGTGAACAATAAAGTTGAAAACGAAATCGACAACATAGTGCAGATTTTTTAGCGAAAATTCGTTAATTACAAAATTACGCCTGCGCTGACAAATGGACCGCTGGATTTTTCGCTCCAGGTTATTTATCGATCGCCCAAATAAATTTTGGTTCTCATAGAAATTGATTTTAATCTACGGCGAGTATACTCGTCGCGCAAGGCAGAAGATCCGTCATTTTGAGACCCTAAGCGGACCAGCGGCGAGACAAAATGTCTGTACCGACAAAAGCCGAGAAGAATGGAGGAAGGTTTCCCGGAGATTCGTTAAACATTCGATTTACATTTGCAATTTCAGTCTGGGACGTCTCATTAGCGAACAATACGGCATAAATGAATGACGGATGGCCGGCGTTTGTGATGATTGATGCCGCGTAATCCTACACTAATCCGAGACTAAATATTAACCCTACACGATCTATGTCAATAGCGATGATTGGGCTTAGATGAAGACTTTACTGCATTTTTTTTAGTAAGTAAAATTCTTCTATTAAAATTTTTGGGCATATTTTTAGAATACACACTCAAAGAAATAAATTTGTTGAATAATTTCTCATAGATGCATTTTTACAATCTCAATAATCGTAGAGTAGAAATATTAAAACACATAAAAATGACAAGATCGAATTTACTTGAATAGTTTGTGACTTTTATAATAGTATAATGGCGGCGTTTCTGCTATTTCAATAAAAAATTCAAGTAACAAGATTCGTTGACCGTGGTTCTCGAGAAACTAGAATTTCTCTACTCACGCCTTCCTGGCGGATAGCACCTCAATTATGGTTGTTACAAGTTGAAGGAGCACCATACCTGCAAGCAAACAGGAAATTGTAAGTTACAGTATCGATCGTGATCATCGATCGTGATTTTCTGCATTCATAGCGAAAATGGAAATACGGTGAAATAATTAAATGAACGTCCACGTAACTTCTATAGCTTGAGAACAGTACAGAGAATATTTATTTTGCATTAGAATACGCAGTCTTGTGATCGATAATCAGCGTAGACTAATTAGTCACGTTATGTAAATCTGTCGTAACGCGGTGCTAATTTTAGACAATTTATGCGATGGAAAATGGTTATGTTATTGCTGATCGAGCGTGTTCAAATTTTCCGGTACGCTGTGTTCGTTTTATGGAATTATCTTTATTGTAAATTTTTGTACGATTTCGGTGACATGTCGTTTTTCATGATTTCACGCGAATTAAGTCGTACATTTTTTCCCCATTTCACGAGCGAACGGGGCTGAAATTGATTATCGAGCAATTATTTATTCAATATTATATAGGCGTGCCGTCACAATGTCAATACATGTAAATCGCGCGAGCGGCGGAACAACCATAACCAATCGATAAGCAAAGCTGGAGAGGAGGGGGAACAAAAACGGCGCACGGTAATTACTGGACTGCGGGGTTTATGCATTTATAACGAAAATTAATGGATGAAATAGAACAAAAGCGCGTTCAAGAATGTGTTGTGCAACGCTATCTTTGACTTTGTCGAATTAATAAACGAGCGGATTCATTCTCGTTTCATTTCTGCCAGTTGCAGTTCGCTTGGACAATTTTTATTTACAACGGGGCGTTTCTAATCAATCGTGGACCGAAAACTTGTTGGAGGAGCGGATAAAAAATTAAACGGCTCCAGCCTGTTTGAAGCTGTCACGACTACTCTGACATTTTCGTGACACGGCGTTGACACATAGAACAGAACACTCGATGCTTCGTTTTTATAGAACACATCGGAACCTCTAATAATAACGCAAACTAATAATACCTATCGTACATAGGATCGATGAAATGTTTTCGAATAATTCCCCATTATACAATCCATGTTCACAATTATACTATCGATATTTATTGAAGTGTTGAAAGAATAAATTCACGGTAATTCAACAATAGCCGTCGCGGCCGAATTCTCATCGTTCCATCAGTCTGTGCTCCCCTGAAAATCATTTATAACAATTCAGACATGGTTACAAATGGACCATCGGCCGTTAATATTTGCTGTACTAATGTTTAATTAATACCCGGTGGCCAAGCTCCGATGAAATATTTACTAATTACACGCCCCGTTGTTTGCTCGATGCGCGTCCGAAAATAATTTTCATTACATTTTTCGGCGAAACTTGGAAAAGAAACTATTTACTTTCCACCACATTTCCACCGATTGCACTTGGTTCGCAAAACCTCTTTCTCACGTTGCGTGCCAAACCAATTATTCTAGCTTCTCAACAAAAAGTATTCAAGTCATTCAGGCGCACATTTAAAACGGACAATTCTTTCCCGAAGACTGTAATCAAGAGGATGAGTCACTCCGTGCACAAGCAATTAAGAAAAATCGTCGGCAACTACGTATTAACGATTAACCATCCGCGCGTTTCATCGTCCCGTCTGCCGAGCATTTCTATTTTATCCCCTCGGCTAGGTGAGGTGAATTATTATCAACGGCGGGTGGGAGGGGCGGGGGACGGGGGTGGGAAGCAACGATTGCAGCGAGCCGTGTGTACCCATCTTTCATAGTCGAACGGTTAAAGTCCACGGGCACGTAAGGTAACCGATAATGCGTTAAGTAAACCGCCTTGATGTCGAAGAACAGTGCGCGGGGGTGGTCGGGGTACACAGGGGGGCAGGGGATACAGAGAGGGGGCGGAATAGGGGCAGGGGACACAGGGTTCGGGGAGGGGAGGGAACAGAGCGACACAGTGTCGGTGCAAACCGCTGGAATTCGTTATCACCTCTCCCACGCGTCGCCGCGAGTAATCGTTTCACCGCGAACGAGTACCGCTTTTAAAAATACCCGCCGAAAATAACCGGCGACGCGTCGCACCGCCGGTGTCAAAATCAGGATTCAGCAGTTCGGAATCGATATATGGTATTGTTCCCAAAATTTCAAAGACACGTCACCGGGAGTGTCGAAACGTTCAATGAAAATATTGGCAGCCAAACGATCTCGAGAAATTGACGATATTTAACAGTTTATTTACCGACGGGACTTGTAAGTTTCGCTATTAGTTTTGAGCTTTGGAAGCTTGCTAGGGACAAGTATGTGAGATGATGAAAAGCCAAGATGGATGCTAGGATGGATTCTGGACGATTGAAAGTCGTTCACGTGTTTGCGTATATGAGATACCTATTTGTTTTGCATTTTGGTGAGTTATAATTTTTAGTTATTATTATTAATCGTATATAATGCAAAGTTTGATATGTTGTGAACTCTATGAGCCCTTATTATAAAATTATATACTATTTCATGGTTGGGAATTATTTTCCACGTAATTAATGACCTTCGTGATGACTTATAATGAAAATTGTGCTACATGGCGTTTACTTATACCTAAATTAATTGTTTAAAAAAAGTCAGCACAAGCTTGAAAAACTTATCAGAAATTCAATAAATAAAGGGTTAAACAGAGATCGAAATTTCACGTTGAAATAGTTTAATGGAAGCTGAACTTCGTAACAGCAGCGATTATTTGTGGATTATTTCACTCGTTCCGATTTAATTTTATGCGGCGTTCATTAGATGAATCTCAAATTTTAATAAAAATCGCGAAATGTGTAGCGACCGAGCTTCTCCGACGAAGATTATTCTGATAATTACGCAGCGGATCCATGATACAGACTCTCCCTTCCATAATTAATATTATCACAGCCGAGGCGGAGGAAGAATTTCTTTCATTAACTAAAGCGTTCATTGCGACGGAAATGCGATTAAAATGTCGCGATTTGTTGTTAACTTATACGGCTTCTTTTAGTCGGCAATTTCCTAATAGTATCGTGCCAGTTGGTATTTACTTTCGTTGCTTGAAACGAGATTGGAATTTCATATCTTGCTGATTATTCGAGGCCGGTGAACATTATTAACACTGGGTAATATTTCTAATTTAATATTCTGTAATTTACGAGGATATATCGTCGGATATATATTATTTGAAAAATGGCTAAAAACTTGGATAGACTTTATTTTTATAAAGTTATATAAAATACTCTCTTTTAGAGTTCCGTGAACCTAGCGTTAATTTAATATTTTGTAATTTATGAGGATACTTCGTCGGATAAATATGGCTAAAAATTTGGCTGGAAGCAATCTCATTATTTTAACAAGGTGACGTAAAATAGTTGGTTTCCGTTCTACGTGTTAATAAGGAGAAATAATTACCGCGGTGATTGTTCGCCGAATCTGGCGAAGATCGTTTAACGCGTGCGAGCAGAACCGAATAAATAAATGGGATCACTCGTAAATACTAAATAGCCACGCTCAGGTGTCCGTTTTTTTTCCCCGTGGAAAACCAGTTTTCACGGGACTTCCTCGTTGGTCGCAAGCTCTCCCATCGAAACCGAAAGCTATACATATTCAAGCGATTCGTGGCTGTTTTCAGAAGCAACGTTCGGACTCTGCAAGGATACGTCGCCGCCTGTCGCAAAAATGACGTGTTTCGGGAAATTGAAATCTCGGTCCCGGAATAAAAATATAAATAACATCGGCCCAGGGGTGGGGGTGGGGGGGTGGGGCTCCGTTAAAATCTATTTCGAACCGTGGATCGATCGATATCCATTCGTAAGTGAAATAAACTGAAAGCTGTTTCGAGCGGAACGAGCCAAATAAATAAATGCAGTACGAAATATCGGCTAGAAAACTCGATTGTTTCGCGCGATGGATTCCATTTGGCAGAGACTGAACCGGAGAAAGAGTGAAAGAGAGAGAGAGAGAGGGAGAGAGAGAGAGAGAGAGAGAGGAGTGGAAGGGGAAGTCAACAAAAATTCGCGCGATCGATCAAACGTCATCGAAAATGTTCGATTGAACTCGAATCGCGGCCGGCGAGCCCATTATTCGAATTTCCCGCGAGAAACGCGTCGATTGTTTAACGAACGCGGGATCCGACGATAATCGACGGTGTATAAACGCTGAAAAAGACTCCCTGTTCCCACGTCGAGGACTGAATACGCGTTTACCGAGACGGGTGTCACTGAAACAATTTCTAAAGGCTCGACGGCTCAGCGTCTCTCAACGTCGACGCGCGGAGACCGACGAAATTTTTCATTTTCCAAATCGACGGGCACACGGAGGACAAGTTCGACAATTTGTTCGAGCTCTTCGAGCCGTTCTTCGGGGCAGGAGTGTCGGTTTTACGTCTGGTCCGATTTTGAAGAGGTAAGGGTCTTTATCGGCGAAGAGGAGAACCACTGGGCGGGGGGTAGCGACGGGTTTAAAACGTCTCGGGTTTCGCTCGAAACGTCCGATTCGAGTTTCGAGTCATCAGGACACGTACTCGACGCTCTTGGGGCCCTGAAAATTCAATTACCGGAGCCACCACTCTGACAAAATCACTTCACCGTCCGGGAAACAAGGGTAGCAGCGAGTGAAACGCAGTTGCGAAGGCTCGGCAACTATTTTTCCGAAACGGATCCGCTTCTCCCGCAACTCGAAAAGCGATTTTCTTTCGCGTGGCATCGGCGTGCACGAGATAAGTAGCGAGCATGCTCGCTGAATGGAAAATTCTTTCTTGTTCAATAATTTCACAAACACCCAGAGCAATCGAGAAATTCATTTAATTCATTTAATTGTTCGTTTAACACGTAAACGAGTTATCTCGTAGCTTTGTTCACTGGCCATAATACGTACGATTAATAATATGTTTGCATTAAGAAATAACATTCGCCCAAGAAATGATAAATCATTTAAAAAGTACAGTCTCTCGCGACGACGATTAAATTACATTGGATTTTTACACCGGAATCCTTGAAAATTTATCGAGCAATAAAAATAAAAGTCGAATTCCTTACGAAATAATTTTCCAAACGCCGGGGTAAAAGAAAAATTGTTTTCTACCCGACTGTAGAACAATGCGCATAAAAAGAGACGCAAATTGCTGTTTGTTTTTGGTTATTTTATAAAGGATGCCGTTTTGTCGGACCCGAGCGTGGAAGGGCATTCTTGTTTAGGAAAAATAGCATTCGAAACGGTTGTGTGATTAAATTGCTTAAGAACTCGGGTAGAGAACTGGATGCCCATTACTATCGGAAGGGGAGAGAGCTCAAGAAGAAGAAGAAGAAGAAGAAGAAGAAGAAGAAAATCTTTAGAAAGAAGAAGAAGAAGAAACAGAAGAAGAGCGACTCCGTTGGAGGGAGCGAGAGAAATTGAGAAAGATCAATGACGAGAGAGGAAGAAGGATAACCGTAATACCAGCCGCCTCTCTCTCTCTCTGTCTCTCTCTCTGTCTCTCTCTCTGTGTCTCACCCCGGGACGTCGAAGGGGGAGCGAGAGGAAAACATCGAAACAGGAGTTGAACGACGAGGAAGGAGTTAAATAGTGAAATAAAGGAACAAAGAGGGAAAGAGGGCTAACGGAACGAGACCTAAAGAGCCAGAAGGGTGGGGAGGGGAGAAGATGAAGCGAGATATTAGAAGAGAAGGCGAGCGATAGAGAGGGCGAATAGAGCCCGGAGAGGGAGAGATAAGAGAGTTAGCGGAGGGAGAGTGAATCCCTTCCATTCCCAACTGGGGAGAGTCCATATACACGGCTGGCGGAGTTGGTCAAAGGTTACTATACAGGCAACGTGCGCGACTGTGTATTAGAATTATCCAATCCCAGCACGGCTATACAGGCTAAACACGTAATGTACAGTAGCCGGCAAAATTATTCGAGGATAACCGCCACCCTGCAGCTTCTGTTCGAGCGTGTCTCGATTCAAGAGCATCGCAGGCTAATTAAAATTCAACCGAAAGATGCTTATTTTTTCCCTTCCGGCTAAGGGGCCCAACGATGACGGCTCTGACGACGACGACGACGATGATGATGATGATGATGATGATGATGATGATGATAGTCCCTGACCCGGCGAGCTAAACGACTTCCGGCGGGGAGAACAACGAAAATTCCAACGCTGAAATTTTCGTTCTTCGCTCTTCCCCTAGAATTCCATGTTATTCTAGGAGCCCTACGATCGTACGACGTTTTGCCTAGTCGAAACTAGTCTAGGGATCTTCGGAATAAACGTGGAGCATGTTTCGGGAAGCGTTTGTACCCGGTACTGTGGATTGCGGCCCTTGAGAAGCCCAGAGGTTCGAGTGTAACGTGATACGAGATTAGACGCAGCGGTCGAGGTGATACTAATTTATTGTTGTAACTTTCGTGTTTCTGATTATTTTTTCATGAAACTTTTACCGGTACATGCGCGGCATTTTCCCGATTAAAACGAGCCCCGACACGACACAATTCGGTGTGTATTTGTCTGTTTAATACGCGATTTAGTAGAACCTCTATTATCCGAACCGATGACATCCGAATTTTTTTTTGGTATTGGAGGGCGTGTTTGACCCTCTGGACTGTTTTTTACAGGCGTATCGCTGGCCGTGCTTACGACCGTTAACAACTTTGTCTGTCAAATTGTTTAAACGTAATTTGTTCGCACCTCCAGAGGTCAATTGCGACACATCTTGTGTACTTGTTGCTACTGTGCGTGGTCAAAGTAACCGGTCCTTAAAAAAGGTTATTGTTCATACATTAAACTTAGATAATAGTCAATTGGTTGCTGGACGAATTAGCAGATGAACAACTTCCATAAAATGACGATACAAATCAATTATCATATAATTTTAATTATACAAAACATACTGCGACGTTCTCTCCTCGATTTACAAAATTGTACCGTGTCGTCCACCTTTGCGGTTTGGATGCATTTGCCATGAATGATTATTATCAACCAGGAAGGTGCGTAACTCGGTAGCGGCTCATTCGATAAGGTAGCTCACTTATTTGGAGCTGGCCATGCCGCATTGAGAGTAGCCTTTCTTTCATACTGATTGTTTAGGTCTAGAAGAGTAAGTACCATATTATCCCGTAGGTAGGTAGGGCAAGATACAGATATTTCTTGGGGGGAAGGAAAAGATAAAACGGGAAATAAATACTGACAAATACATTGAATGCATACTTTAAGAAATGGCCGCGGCGAAAACTGTAATCGAGGGAACACTATATCTGAGCAGCTGGAGGAAGCGAGCGCGTTCCGCGAAAAATTTATTCGATGGTTCTCCGGCGAACCCTTAATTATTCGCTGCGGTTTAAATCGCCGTGGGGGCAAAAAGTCGCGGAAAATAGTTGGAAAAAAAGCGGCAGAGTCGCTAGACTCGCAACTTTCACGGAACACCGTGCCAAAGCACCATGCTCCGCCGACTGGATCTCGAAAAATAAAAAAAAAAGAAACGACATAAACATCTTCGAGCTCTCGCGTAATTCGGTAAAATTAAATACAATAATTATCGACGAGTCTCTGCGGAGGCGCGTGCGCGCGCGCGCGCGCGGGTGTACGGGTCTTTAACGCCGCTTTTCCAGCGTGTCAGATTTTCTTTTGGCGCTCGTCAAATATTCAATTACCCGTGCAGCGGAGCGCGGAGCACGGTAAAAGCAACGCGAATGAACGCGGACGAGGCCATAAAGGAGGAGGGTCTCGAAGAAAGATGGTTGTAACTCTGCCCCGCGTCGGCCAACCGGCTGAATAGGCGACTTGACATAATATAAAATCGTTTCACCAAAGAGGAAATATTTCAAGAAGAATTATCTTTGTATTCGCCGGCACGGGGAATCGACTCCCTGCGCTCTCCCATCCCCTTCGCCCGCCACCCCCGCAAGCCCCGTTTAATCAAAGTTCCTTCGCGAAGCAATTTTTCCTATTGCGTCCCGACGTAGTCGCCGACGAGCAAGACATTTTTGTCCGGCTAACGGGTCAACCTGGCACACGATCGACGTCTAACGAGATTACTATTTCCCTCGTACCCTTTCGTGCCGGCCCCTCCCACGTTTTCGGCCGGCGGAATCATCCCTTAATCCTTAACAACCCTGTAATCTCCCGTAACTAGCAGCCTTTGACAGACTTCGGCGTCTTTTGCGCTTGGAGGGTGGGGGTGGGAAGTAAAAGTGTACAGGGTAAAAGCGAAAGTGGGTCCCAGGCTCTAAAACCAGCCCCTTAGGGTTGTGATGTTTGTTCTGACGGAAATTATCACAATTTTTCGAGAATCGAGAATGAAATGGCGTTTCGTGGATTTTTCCGATCGGCCGGCAGACGTGAACCAAGAATCCTGGTCTCTTCTTGTTCGTCGTAGGGCTTTCCTGCCCTTTCTGCGTTCGTCCTTAGAGAACGAGAGCGTCGCCGCCAACTGTCCAACCCACAAATCCCACACGAACGTGCGCCCGTCAGGGTGAGAGATCAGGTAAAACACGCACACACCGTTACACACGCAACGCACAATACGTATGTCGTACTGCGAGTCGAAGCGGCCGTGTGAACGCGGTCTTAAGCAGGCCTAACCGAGCCAGGCTATTGGCCGGACAGCTGCATACCATCGCCCGACGAAAATGCATGAGCGCGAGCACACAAACGGATCATCCCGGACCTGTCCGAGAGAAAGAGAAATGGCAAGAGGGGCAGGGAGGGGAGGGCGAGACGGGATCATTCCGGGCAGAGGGGATATATCGTCCCTGGAGTTGCTACCTGTAGCGGTTTAAAAGGTTAATGTCGCCCGAGGGACCGACATCACCTTCTCGCCTCGTCATTATCGTCATCGATGTTATTGCCGGCTACTCCTCGGGACGATTCCTTCCTCTCGGACCTTTCGCCTTCGTTTTGGGAACTCGGCGAATTCCTCGGCGATTTGTCACCTTTTCCACCTTCCAACAACTCCGTACCCAACGCGTTCACGTACTCACAGTGTCAATGGAGAACAGATCAGGGGAATTGCCCCCTCTCTCTCTCTTTCTCTTGACCGAGACGCGGCGGAGTAGGGGAATAGCGTCGTAGAAGGGGAAGGTAGAGTGGGCGGTGGAGTCTTAAGCTGGCGACGCTGAGTGCCAAATTTATACGAGCCGATCGACGCAGAAACGGTACAGGTAGGAACAATTAATCGTTGGATAATCGGAAATGAAAAATTGATCGCAAGCCAGGAGGTGTTAAGTAAAAATTTCTTTTCTATGTAAATTCTTATATTAGGCTGAAACTAATATGTCCTTAAATATTTTTAACACTAGGTCCGCGGAGCATTAGAAGTGAGTATTTTACATTACTTTGTAAAAATAAGAAGAATGTGTTTATCCAAGTTTTCAGGCACTTTTTAAATAATATGCACCCAAGGAAACAAGTTTGTTGAGTAATTCCACGTAGATGGGTCTTCACGATCTCAACAATCGTGAATTAAAAGTATTAGAACCGAAGACCTAGTGTTAATCGCTTCCTTAAATTGTACTTATTCATTTTTGTCATAAGTGCGTACAAATACGCATTCTAATCACAACATTCGTGTAAACTGTACTTACGCAAATTCCTACAAAATCTATGGTGCGTTACTTAGCACCTTGGGGGAAAAATAATTTGTTTGTTTCGTTAGAAACGGAATCGCGCCGCGGTTTGTTGCCGGTAAACAAGAGGCCCGAGGTGAGAAGGATTTACAAATCCGGAGTAATTAGACTGACGCAAACAGCCATTACAACCGCGGTATAATTCCAGGTTGGTTTTAACGTGGTGGAACTAATAGAGAACAGGATAAACTTTGAATGCATTCTGGTATCGTTTCCTATAAAAATGCATAACAGTCGCTGCACAAACCAAAGAGACATCTCCCCCCGAGTACGTAGAATACATCGCGGCAATATTTTCGCATTATGTCTGCGGAAAAATCAATAAAAGACCGAGTGGAGGCAGTTCACCTAATGTATCCGATGCGGAGGAGATCGCACGGTTAAAAAGCGATGGAATTTTATCGAGCACTGCTATAGAGCCCGCGAACACATATCGCGGAGAAAAATTGTGTGCACAGGGTGACCTGTGAATGAACACACACCAAATTTCAGATCCTTTCGTTTAACGGTAATACGAGCGTGAAAAGCCTAAACTTTTTATTTCCTCAGTCACAACTAGACTGTGAGTTTTACAGCACGGCGAGGCGCGACTCAAAATGGAAGGTAAAAACGAATTAAGAATGCCGATTGTTTTCAGCTTGTTAAATCAGCTGTTACAGGGTGAAAAATTGATTTGTGGTTATATCGCGAACAAATTTCGGAGTAAAATCTTCTTTTTCGTCGATATCGGAAAATATAGGCACACGATAGACACCAATCTCCTGGAAGCTTTCAAGCGATGGAAAAGTTGTAATCGCTGGAACAGTGGAATAAATCATAGGGTTAAGTGTTCATTTACTGGATAGGTCAACCTATAGCGCCCGGCGAAACGAATCTTCAACCTAGTTGAACCAGGCGATTATAAGGCGACGATGTAATTTATGCGACTCAACCCCCGGTAGTAGTTTCGCCCTAGTTATCCCCATAGAGGCGGCTATAGCGCGCCGAGCTGCTCTATGGACTGTTACAGCTTTGAAACGACACTAAACGTCAGTCGTCTTGAGCGGGCACGGAACTGCGAGTTTTATGGAGGACGAACGTCGTCGGTGTGCGTACTCCGCCGGTTCAGAGGATAGGTTCGGAGAATGGATAAACAGCTGGAGATGAGAGCATGGTTCGACGAAGGTGTAGGACGAAGAGCTGCAGGAAGATTAAGGATAACATCTTTACCGTTGCTCATAACTCAACGGGACCCGGGGCTCGAGAAGGCGAGACCCCCAAATCGGTCTCTTTGATTACCCATCAGAATCCATTCGGTGCCCGCCTCGCTACCACCGTCGAACCAGAGCAATAAAACGGCGACGATCATCGCGAGTTCGATCGACTACTTATTGACCAATTTTTCTCTCTTGTCCCACGAGGATGACTCTCGGAACGAAGGGACGGGAAAGTTTCAATCAAACGCTTCGACTCGAACCGAAAGCATTATCAAGAATTAGGTAACACACTCTTCAAAAATGGTAACAGAGGTCCCCATAGTCGTTCGCATTCAGAATACAGTGTTTACTCGATACATGTCCGAAACACGGGTCCAGCCACGGACATATATCGGCAAGGAGATGCTCTTTGCTCTCGAGCTACCTGGCACCCCCTCACGGGTCATACGTGTGTCCATGTCACGGGACATATATAGAGTAAACATTATACATTATTAACCCTTTGCGCTCGAAGCTATTTTAACTCTTAACTTTAACTATTTGACCTAGAATATTTCCCTTCTACATATATATTTTTCATTTTCATGTTACACATACGAAAATGGTGCAATTTACTCTTACAATACTGAAATGTTTAGTAATTTATTAAATGCAAACGAATTAATGTAAAAAATATTTTGAATAATGATACAGCAATTTTTAGTGGTGCCTTACAGTTTACAGTCACCATTCGAGCGCCAAGGCTTAAACCCTTTACTTTTTTTTATGTTTGCTTTTAAATGACCGATCCGAATGCAGAAGTTCCATAGTTTTCATAATTTCAGACGAAATTTTTACGCTATACGAATTCCAACAATTTGTTGAACGGCCGAAGAAATTTCTGTCGCTTTCGAACAATTTATTCCCATCTATAAAAATTTTCACATAAACCTCTATGAAAGACAAATGATAATGGCGGTAATAAATTCGATATTAGAACGATACATTTTAAAAGAGCGTTGACGAATCGCGACGCGGACAGTCGCGTAATGAAATCTCCGAAAATTGAGATTTCGAAATCCGTGGGTGATTTATACTTCACGGGATTCCGGTTTAAAAATATTTAATCTCTTTGAGAGACAGGCGGGGCGATTCCCATTTTTAGCTTGTCGGGGGTGCGCGTCTGTTGAAAAAAGCGGAGGGTAAAATAAAAAAAAAGTGAGACAGAGAGAGAGAGAGAGAGAGAGAGAGAGAGAGAGAGAGAGAGAGAGAGAAAAGAAGAGAGAATTAATCAATTAATGCTTCACAGTGGAGCGAAGCCATTAAATTACCAACTGCTGTCATAATCTATCTCACCTCTGGCCGGTTAAACTTGGCTAATAATTCGCCAGATTGGCGCCGGCAGTAGGCATGCGCAACAAAAACCAATAACACTGGCTTTCCCCTGTCTTTCTCTCTCTCTCTCTCTCTCTCTCTCTCTCTCTCTCTCTCTCTCTCTCGCTTACCCATACACAGAGTGGCTCTACACCTTGGCGGCTATAGCATCCATTCGGCACCCCCGCGGTCCACCCCCGCCAGGCTCGCTATGCCCATCCCCTAACCCCGGCAACCATGCGAACCACGTTGCAGAGCAACAACGTATACCAACACCGGCGACGAGCCGTAGAGATGGGAACAAACCTGACTCGTGTGGCCACACCGAACTGTTCCATTTCTAACTGGATTACTCCGCACGAACGATTTACAGCGCCGAGTAATAACCGAATCAATCGCCACCAACGAACAATAAGTTTAACGCGAGCTCGACGTGTCGCAACGTAGCTTCTCCGACCGGGCACAATTACCATTCCGCCGCGCGACTTACCGCATCACCTACCGACGACGATTATGTCATAATTTTTAAAAGCCCACTGTCCGCCGCTAAAGACTCTTTAATGGATCCTTCAACGGCAATTTCAATTGTCAGCCAACAATTTACGGTGAACGTCGTCTAAGAATTTCGTTATCGGTTGAAAGAAAATTCCTTATTAACACGTCGACTGCCACGTCAGTCGCATACGACTGACAGTGATTTTTGACTGGATTTAGAAATTCATTTTTATTATCAGATATCCAGCTAAACTGAATTTTATTGAAGTCTTTCGAATTCAAAAGGTTTAAGACAGCGTCCGCTGTAATACATTTAAAATTTCCAGTTTCGGTTTCATTAATTAAATTACTCGGATCTTGTAAGAATCTCCGAGGTTGATATTTTGGCACTTAACGTCGCGCTAAATTCGCCGAGCACCGAAAGCGATTAAAATGTTTTATAGAGATAACAAGGCTGTATTTAATTTAGATTTCGTGCAGTTTTGTGTCGCAATACGTTCCTGTGTGAAGAAGTTTATTCAGTTGTTTATGATTTAAGTAATTGTGAAATAAAAGGTGGGAAACCGGTTATTTGACCGACAGTGGTATGATTAACGTTAACAGGATTCCACTGCGTAACGTGTTAACACTGGAACAACCGAACCATTGTTGTACGATTATTATTTGCGAAGATTCTGTGGACATTTGTTCAGACGTATTTTGTAAAAAGAGGAGCGCTATGCCGCCGCGAATGTTTCCCGTTGCTTTTAAAAGGCAACGCTGATTAGCAACTTTCAGCGCTCGGTTGTTCTAATTTGACTCGCCGATATTTGAGACTTGTTACATTATTTGATTGCATCACGCGTTCTAATTGCTACGATCATTAAATACACTCTGACACATCGCCGGATCGTTCTCAAACATATTCGAACAAATATTGAAATTTTGCGCGCATAATTTTCAACGTCGAACGTCCAACTAAATTAGCCGTCCCGTTCTGCCCGGAAAATAGATCCGAGAACGATGCGTTTGTCAGCTCGATTTTTCCACGGAACAATAACGATCGTCCACGGATAAATCAAAGCGCCATAAGCGGGACAGCGGGGAAGTAATTGAATTTCTCGTTCCGAAAAGCGGTGGTTAACGGGTACGGGAAGACGATCGAAAGTTACCGAGGCAGAATTATCCATCATTCAGCTAACAAATCACATCTGCCTTAGTTCCGCGCGGATTTGACCCGGTGAATCAACTGCTCGAACACACCGAGCGCTATTCGCAAACAGTTCCCCCCGTTCGATTCCATCTCTACGTGACACTGTTCTAATATATCCCACGGCCGAGCACACGCCGCACCGAATTCCCATAAATCTGCTGTAACATGTAATGCCTGCTGGATGCCGATAGAGACCGGCCTGAATTTACGTTTTATTTGAACGTCACGAATCTCGTCTTATAGAGCTCCTCCTACTCCCCTCCACCGCCCCGAACCATTATCCCGTTCGTTTATTATTTGCTCGTCGATTAAGGGCCCGGTCTTCGTAGATTCGCGATAAGGTAGAGTGACTACGTTACCGTCAAAAAATGGCTTTACGTGCCCGTTTAAGTTTTCGTCCTTGTATAAGAATATTTTGTCTGAAGGCTGCGAATGGAAATTTTTAATTAAAAAAAGTCACGTGACCATCCCGGGCCCTTAGTGTCCGCTAATGTCATGAATACGGAAGCCACAGGGTCTAGGAGGATATTTCATCGATTTTTATTTTCCACTTTTAGCGAGCAGAGGGGAGGGAGCACGAATAGAGGGGAAAAAGTTACCCTCTCCATGCTGGTACCGGGGTATGCGCGACAGAGAGAAAACGCGTCACGTGACCGGGCCACCGCGCAGGCGTGGGGAAGTTAGAGTGGGGACTCAAGTCTTGCTTTCATGCTGCCTTGCCCGCAGAAGAGTGGCTTCGTATCCACAGGGGCGTGGCTTCCAACCCGCTGGGGCGTGGCTCCGTGCCCTCTGCTTTAAAGCAACAAATTATACTTCACTTATAGCACCATACTTTAAAGAAACACGTCTCACAACACAGGTAAGGAACCTACACCCTGAAAGGTTATACACCGTTGCAAGGGTTAAATAAGAAAATCGACATATTATTTTCAACTTAGATTAAACGGCAGCAAGAGTCTAGGCATCATTACTTCGCACAAAGACCCTCAGTGTAACGATTACAGATACTGAAATATATTTTTTTATTTTCGCCATCGCACAGACTCTCGTTGCGATTTTAATTGGACGCGTTTAATTCGATACGTATCGATGATATTACGATACTCTTTCCCATTCCATTTTCTTCCCTAATTACACCGCGGATTGTTGACGCAATGAAATTGAATGGAAGGAGAGCCTTATCGCGGAGCTCGTCGAGCATTTTACAATCGAGGATATCCTATTTTTACGCCTCTGATGCAATCTCCAATCAGCATTCGATTTTTCCCGGAAACGAGCACGGCATTTTAACGCGAGTAGGCGCATCGAAATCGCGAGTCGAAACGTTCGCCCGGTGCATCGCGTTTTTAATCCCCTCCTATTTGATATTGTTCGTCGATCACGTTGTAAAAGGTGACGTCCTTCCAAAAGAGAGTTTCATTGATCCGCATCACTTTACGAGCGTATTCATTGTGTAATCCTCCTGCGATTTGATTTTTTTATCGAAAATTTCGAGCGGTGCTTCAAATTGTATTAACAACGGATTTGCTTTGGAAAAATGGCTGCCGCATCCTTCCGGTTTAAAATGTTTAGTTCAAATTTTCAGCAAATACTTCTTAAGTACAGTAAAATGTATACATTGATTTTTTAAAGAAACATAATTTTATATATTTAAGAAATTGTTCAATTTCAAAGAGATTCAACTCCCCTATAAAATTGATGAAGGCCACGAACTAAAAAAAAAAAAAACTAAAACAAATAATTTTAATAGGCTGGAATTGTATATGCTGGACTACCATAATATCGCAGAATATTACGCTAATTATATCGAGCATCGATTGCGATAGGCCGTCGGGAACAATGAACGCGTGAGTCCCGTGTCACGTTGAAAGGGTTGTAGCTCGCCTATTCACCAACGTGGGGAGCTGGAGAGAGAGAGAGAGAGAGAGAGAGAGAGAGAATGGTAAGGGTAGCGCGGGGGTAAAATCAGGGCGCGTTTGTGTGACGCGCGTACGCGGAAAAAATTCCGATTCCGCCGAAAGAAACGAGTCGACGTAAACAAATCGATTCTGTCAGTCCAGGCGAGTTTTATGACTCATATCTTTATGAAGCATTGTCGGTGTGAGTACGTGAGCCGCGGTTATGTAAGTCACGGGCCTCTGTGAATAGCAAGCCTTTACGAAGGTGTTTCGATCGATTTTTGTGGGTGCGTGCAAGCCGCACACAATTCACCCGCTCCGCGGCACAATACCGAGTTAAATAGTACCAGAACAACCGTGTGTGTCACAGTTATGCGCCCACCCTCCTCGTTCCCGTTTGTCTCTCAAACCCCTATCGAAATCTCTTATTGTTTGTCGTCGATCCGTTTTCGGTCGCTTTCCGATCGAATTCCGCGGAAAATTTCATTAACAAACCGCGGACTTCGCGTGAGGGACACGAAATTGCAAAATTGTCTCGAACATTTGATACAACTTTTACTTTTGTCCGTAATACGCATTTTCATTTCCCCTAATTTTCCCAATTTCCCTTAGTTCTAATTTTCCTTCAATTTTTCTCAATTTCTATTAATTCTCATTTTACTTAATTTCTCTAGGTTTCCCTTCATTTCCCTTAATTCCAATTTTCTTTAATTTCCTAGATTTCCCTTGATTTCCTCTAAGTCTAATTTTATTTAATTTCCCTCAATTTTCCATAGTTTCAATTTTCCTTAAATTTTCCTCGATTTCCCGTAATTCCAATTTCCTTTAATTTCCTCGATTTCCCTTGATTTCCTTTAAGTCTAATTTTACTTGATTTCCCTCAATTTTCCTTAATTTCCCATAGTTCTAATTTTCCTGAAATTTTCCTCGATTTCCCTTGATTCCAATTTTCTTTAATTTCCTCGATTTCCCTCGATTTCCTTTAATTCTAATTTATCTCGCGGAAAATAAAAAGACCAGGGGGCGACTAGAAATAGATTCGTTACAAAAATGCGTGAATAATCAAAACTACGTCATACGAGGTGACACTATGGTTCAAAAAATTCGAAAAACTGCAATCATTTTTACCGAATAGAGTGACAGAAGCGGTTCAGCGTACGTTCACCCGAACAACTGCGCGCACGCGAATTCCGCGAGTTTTATTTAGACCGTTGAATTATTCGAATATGTCTGCGAGCGTGCACGCGCGTACACCTGATTAAAGACTAAGAGAAGAGGGAGGGGGGTGGGGACTAGGGGGTTTGTACTTTTCGAATAATTTATGGAGACCGACCGGGCCCCCCATCGTTTACGAAATAACAAACGAGACAGGTAAAGGGGTACGACGGTACCCTCGTTTCCCTGCCGCAATGAAAACCGGGATGGTGGGGGGAGCAAAGGGCAGTCTGTGGCTCTGAAACGATGCTGATAATTAAGTAAAGATAGAGAGCATGTGGACAGGCACACGTAAACAATTTCTCGATTAATAAATAATAAGGCCGGCGCGGACAGCAGCGCTCGCAATTTCCTGATGAATTCGATAACAATAATGGAGCTGGCTCGCTCGGCTGTGTTTGTCGATTGCGCGAATGAAAACTCGAACTAACAGGCAATTTCGATACAACCGGTTACTGTTTTGCTAGGTGAAATGCAAACGTGATTTTCGATTTGAAGGACCTCTCGACGCGTTGACAAACTTGTACACCCCCACCGCTGATCTTTCAAATTCCAATTCGACTGCGAATTTTACGCATTTATACCAAAAATGTGAAATGCATTCAATATATTCAGTCTATGCAACAATTCGTGCCCGATTCTCGTTTTATTCTAATACGAAATTTTGTACCGACCTAATACACTCTTTCCTCGCTATATGTCGCAAACACCTGGCCGATAAAAGTCGCGGAATTATCCCTCCTACCGCGGGGTATACCCGTATCTCCCGTATAGACGTATCTCCTGATCGATATATTGCTGTATTGCTGCAATAAGTATAACATAATTATTTCTAAAATAATTTCCACAGCTGTACGAACTACAAACTCGGATGTTTGGCTGAGGATAAAGAAAAAATCGGCCACCGAATCGACTAATTCGATAATCATCCGTCGTTCGCGTGTTTAACAATTTAACGACTCGGTCCACTGGCTGTGGCGAAGCAACCGACCAAGCCGAAGAATAGTCGAATAATTCCACGTGCAATGGTCGGATAATTCGACGTAATTCGGTTTAGTAGAGTGTCTCGATGATGCTCTCGATTACGTCGTCGGACGCGTAAAAACGATTGATACACGACGACGTCCGGCAGACAGGCGAGCAACGGGCGGATGACACAGCGAGATAGAAAGGGAGAGAGAAAAGAGAAAGAAACGAGGAATCGAATATTGTTTCGAACGACATAATGCAGACAGCGCGACGACCGGAATAACAGGGGCAGGACAAAGTGTAGTTTCGCATGTACTCCGCCGCGATCGAACGTGCACGCCGCGAATATTTCATATTGCATATCGCCGGGAAAATACTTTGCGCTCATTTCCCCGCCCCCTCGACCCCGGCAGCGAAAGCCCGGTCCGCGGAACGATAGAATTTATTCGTCCCCGTTTCTGCGTTCTGGCAGCTTTTTCATTCGATGGATTTTTAACAAATTCTTCCTCGCAAATTTGTTTGCCACGACGCTGCGCGCGGTGTGCGTGGTTTACGTGTTATGCAAATTCACTTCTCTTGCGTGTCGATATTATCGAGCGTACATCGAATCCGTACGTCCAACACTAATTGGCTTCCGGTAAACGGACTGCGAACTCTTATGCAAAATAAGAATCGTCCGAATTCATCCCGAGACTAAGTAATTCGAATGAATAATTTTAACGTTGGAACGTTTAACTTTTTATAATGAATGTATAGAACTGCCACAAAATTTGCACGCCGTTTCTCGGAGAATTTTTCAAGGATACCCGGTGCCTCGTCGAATAAACGATATGTCCGGAGACGTGAAGCGGCATTTCGAGATCGGAACGAGATAAACGATCGATTCGAATGTTTCGGAACGAAGGGACGCGGCGGAGCAAGGGCCAATTGCAAAACGGATAGGCGAGTTGCGTTCTCTAGCCTCCGAGAACTATTTCGGACGTGATTCACGGAAAGGCGAAGGGAGCAGCCCTTTCACGGCCTCGGAATAAATTAAAATCGGGACGCGGCGCAGCTGTCGGATAAACATTGCTCCCCCGATAGTCAAGATGAATCGAGCCTTTCGATTATTTCGCCGTGTTCGATCAATCACGTCAATTACACGCGACACGCGGACTCGAGTCGCGATAAATCGGTCGCCGAGTGTTTTCCGCACCTTTCTAGCTCGCAGACCACCGATACCGATCATGTCGTTTTGGCGAACCGAATACTGTACTATTCTTCTGCCTGTGTCTACCGGGTGTCCTCGAATTACTAGTGCGTCCTTAAGATCTATTCTTTATTTTTATACCATAATCATTGAAATCACGAAGCTCGATGGTAGTGTAAAATACGAAATCTGAAAACACTTCACATTCATGTCCCTTCACGGCAGAACTAATCAGTTCTGTTCTAATGAGGACTGACCCTTCACTACAATGAATTCGCGATATATGTCAAAACAAAACCGGTCTTGCCAGCGTCGTGTTATGTTTACTCGAGCTTCGTGCCCCCTCACGGGGTATACCCCGCGGTAGTGGGGACAATTCCGCGACGTTTATCATCCAGGCCTCGCCGACATATAATAGGGAAATCATTGTACCACACTGGGCCACTGTATCATTGTATTTTTCACATTGTAATATCACTGTATTTTTATATTTAACACTAGGTTTACGGGGCACTAAAATGAACTATTTCACACTATTTTATAAGAATAACAAGAATGCTTCTACTCAAATTTTTGGCCGTGTTCTTACCAAAAATAAATGAAATAAATTTCTCGAACAATCGTGAATTGAAAATAGAACAACCCGTCAACCAGCTGATAAATGAACAATGCGCCGTATTGTTTCCGAGTCCGTTCTTTTGTAAACATTTCGGAAAATCTTGTTCATCTCGCGCGGCGAATAATTGACGCGGTAACAATTTCGACCGTCCCGGGCGGTGTTGTACTCGTATCCGGTAACGATCGTCATTTCTCCGTCGAAACAGCTCCATTGTTTACGCAGCGCTTGTTGTTTCAGGGGCGAAGTTCGTCGAAGTTTGTCGAAAATAAGTCGAGCCCGTCAAATTGATGGTAATCGAATTCGATTTCTTCGGCCGCGGCGGGAACTTCGATATTTCAAGTTAAACTCGTGATTAACCCGAGACATTTCCCAACGCGAAATTGATGAAACTCCATTACGCCGCTCGGAAACTAGTTTACAACCTCGCCGATAACCCTAAAAAAAAAAAGAAAAGAAACGCGACATATCCTCGGGAAACACCGAGAAGCAAAATTTCACGCTAAACCGGGGAATCCTCTCGAATCGGAAAGCGACGAAACGAAAGAGATTCGATCAGTTCAAATAATTACTCTATTGCACGCTTTTAACGCGCCCCGCCCCCAAGGCTATCTCCAGCTCAGCTCCCTTATATTTCATTACACTTCGACGCAGCGATTTGTGCAAGAAAGCGGCAATTACGGACAATTTCTTCACTCGGTCGCGTACACAACGGCATCGCGGAATGGAAACGTGAAAGGGGACCCGGAGAAGGAACGATAAGCGTCTCGTCACACGCCCACCCGCTCCCGCCCCCCCCCCCCCCAGCCCCCCTCTAAAAGACAGCCCCGTTTCCCCGTGTAAGCGTAACTGCCAACCCCCGCTCATCGGCGGTTTCCCCGTTTTCAGCGTTTTCCGACGGCCCGGTCCACTGTAAATCCGGCGTAATGAAGAAATTCTTATTCATGCAACGCCGTAACAAACTCCCTGCCCCCCCCCCCGTTCCCCAAGCCCCGCCCCCTCGTCGTCATTTCACTATTCCTTTTGCCTTTCTCTTTCGTCTCGCCCCTCTGAAAACTCGCCAATTTCGAAGTATAAACAACTGCGATAATTTCGCGTCTCGGGACGATTGAAATTGTCGAAATACTTTAATTCTCCAGACGAGACGCGCGATCCGCGGCCAAGCTTTTCCCGGAAAATTGTTCGTCGAATATGAGCGGCACGGAATTTTTGTGTTCCGAAAAACTTTTTGCGGTTTTTCACAGCCGAACAAACCTCGGGCTACAGCAATCCAACCATAAAATCCCATCGGTTTTTGTGTGTGTGTGTTTTTTCCTCCTTTTGTCGGAGAGTCTAAAGGGAGAGAGAGAATAGCGATGTTTCCGAAATAATTTGATAGCCGTGGACGTCCGACCGATCGATCGAGGATCGAGCATCGTTCCGCGAGATCGAGATCCAGCGTCGCCGATCCCTTTCGAAGGATTCGCAGATTTATACGAATCCGAATCGATTCGCGTGGCCCCCGAGTCTTTTCTCTCAGCGCGAATTCCCGTCGAATAAATAAAATGATTTTCTCCCCGCTCACAGATTTATGACAGAGAGCCGGGTACAATTTTTCCTTGAATAATGTATAGCAAAGGAAACACCGTCTATTCATTCCGTCCTGACGTTTAGCCCTCCGATGGCTCGCGACGTGCCGTTCGAGAGAGAGAGAGAGACAGAGCGGGGAGGGGGAAGAGTAGGAGGAGGAGGAGGAGAAAGACAGTCGCCATTGTGCGCAGATTTTCAAGAAGGAAGAGCGCTTGTGTCGCATTTGCATCAAGCCGCGTTTGGCTACTAAACAATCTATAAAAATTATTCGAGAACTTAGAAAAGGGTCCTCGCCGATATGTCGTCAAGGTCATCAATCGAAACAACTTTCCCCCATTCATGTTACCGTCGCTCGGTTCTTTTCGGTATTCGCGAAAACAAAAAAGTACTGTTAATTACCGAAAGTTTTTATTCCGTAGAGATTTCTCAGAAGGAGAAGTGTTAACAACAATGATCGCGTAACGCCAGCTTTCATCGGGCAAGCTTCGAAAATTAATGAAGAAGCGGGCCGGGCACGTCGTTCCCCTGTAACTGCGTTAGAGCAATCGAACGAAGTGTAGTAATGGCTCCGGGCGCAATTAGTTTAATGTTTCGCGGACTTGGGACGGGAACGCGAAGGAAAATTCGCCGGGAAAAGTTTTCCGGGGAGAACCCGTTCTCTAGAAAACGGTGTCCCCTCCTCCCCCTGTCGCGTCGCCGTTCGCATGAATATTTATCGGATTTCTGTAACCTTTAACGACGGCGACAAACGGGTTTTCCTTAATTAATCGAATCCGCGCGCAACAACGGATTGATGCACGCGGACAGCGCGTGAGCCGCGTTTCAGAAAACTAACATTTAACGCCGGGGAATGTATTATTCATTACGTCATTTTCGCGGGACAGTATTAGAACGTAACCTTGCCGAGCCCGCCGGGTACTTATTTCTATGTACAGTCACCGAGCGTGACACAGACGGGACACGTTGCCATAGGTGCACCGTGCATAATAACCAGAAAGGAATTAGTTGAAATCATCTGGCTTCCGATCTTGAATCAACTCTCGTCGAGAGTTGACAAATTCGAGTATCGGCGGGAATATAAGAACGAACGATTTTTTCGATCGATTCATCTCATTCGTGGCTCTCGGCAATATTAATCGAATCAACGCGGACAAAAGTTCCATTTCTGAATCGAAAGATTCAATAACGCTCACGATTGAGTGCGTCAGTCGCGATTACCTGCGAATTTTATCGCATCCGTCGCGAACACGAAAATTCAAAACGGTAGAAACGTTTCGGGAGTCTGAAAATAAAATTGTACTGTTTCCAACTAAAATGATTAAAACAGGAAATGTAGCTCCTGGATATTGCAAATTAGTGCAGACAATTTTGCATAAGAACGCGCAATCCAATTACGATATTTTTAAATATCAAATTACGAACGAACTATCACAACAATAGTCCGGTTACAAATGTAAAAATATGAAATTTTTAGTACTTCAGTATAAATACTTTAGTATATTAAATAACCGAATTCCGTTCGAGAACACATAATTTTATCGATCGTTTAACGGTTAATTCAGTTGATAGCCTACTAAAAAAATCAGCAAAATCGGATCGTAGTGAAATATAAAATCGTGAAAATTAATTTCCGTTGATTTCGAGCTCGAGCGACGGCACAGCCGCGCCGCTTCGAAAGCTCGAAATAAACGACGCGGTGACTGATCGTTCTTTTTTTTTTTTAAATATTATTTTTATCGAATCAACGAAACGGATTTTCGCGTCCGTTTACGAGACGTTGACACCGGTGAAATTTTAAAAAATACTTTCCGAGCCTCTGAAATATTTTACTTTATTTAGAAACGCGACAGAAAAATCGAAAAAATCGTTCGGGCGACGTTTGATTTTTGCGAGATGTTTGATCGGCACGTTTTTATTGCATTGATGTTTTAAGGTGAATTTTCGAAAACGGAGTTTTGTTAATTTTTATCGGTAAGTGGGTGTACCATTTACAGACCTGGAAATTAAAAAGCAAATTTCAGCACCGTGGACGTTCATGCGAACTAAAAATCAGTTGATCGTAATAAATGGAGGCTGGATGAGAATTTCTTCTCTCAACCATTTTAAAGTAGTGTAACAATGTCGACAAGTTCCAATTTTCCATAATTTCATGAAACGCGCAGCCTATTTATATTTATTTTGAACTGCTGGGTGCTGATTTTGCATCATTATGCGACAGGTTGTTCCGCTCGCTCCCGTTTCTCTTTTCGGAGGAGGACGAGGACGATTGAGATGTTGCGGAAATTAACAGGAGAAACTCGAATCCCAGGTAATTCGCAAATTATACACGGTGGGAAGTCGCTCGAAATAATATTTCCAAGGCTGGCGTAAATTTGTTGCTGTTGCCATTGCCGGATGCGCCCCGAAATAATACGCTCGTGATTGCGAGCACGGTGATTCGATTTAACCGGCCGGGACCTCGCGCGCACCGACGTTTATCGATTTAAAATAATAACAAACGAGAACGTGTTTTTCCATTTATCGGAGTGGCCGTTATAACGGGTGTCCACGAATCTTTCCACGCGATCGAACCCGTTTTCAAAAAATATTTGACGTTTCAAATTCACTTCGAATCAGTCAGTAACAATATAATCAATACACTGTGGATATTATGCGTTTATAACAAAAATGAATTAGAGTTTCAACAAACTTTCTTCGCTGATTTAATGCATTTCTCTCGCACGTTCCAACGAACTAGGAAAAAGTATCCGATCTATTGTTTGCAAATTAAGGTACCAATCTCATTTTTAAATTGGTCAACAACTGTGTCAATTTTTAACAAACTTGGACGATCTATCGTTAAAGATCAAGGGGTCTCGATGAAATTTCACTCGAAATCTTTTCGCGAGGTGAAACCCCGCGGAAATATTCCGGCCAACCCGTAGAGACGCGGACGTTCGGGAATTGTTGTCCGGCCCGGTCCGCCATTGTTGCACCGGTGACTCGAAAAATAATAATAATACTCGAACGTGAAAATAAAAATAGACAGACAAACGCGAGGGCAGGCGGAGTGTCCCGACACACAGTGAAATGTTTTTACGCGAATATTCGAACCGCGGGAACGTCAACGGGCAAAGACTCGTTTGCACAAAAGGCAGCCATATTGAAAACACGCCATTCTGTTAAATGATGAGAATCGATAACCGTGTACCCGGCGGTATTATAATATAATATCCAATGGTTCATTACTGTAATCGTGCGAGGGCGCGCGCGGTCGAATCGCCGAAGTTACAAAGTTACATAATTTTTTTATTGAATGGTTCGGTAATTTCTACGATTCGAAAATTAATTGACGGTAGATTATACGAGGAACGTGAGTACAGTAGGGCCTCGTTCGTTGCACACTAGGGACTACCACTACGAGTTCTCAAGGTTCTGGAACTAGGGGAATTGTGTGGGCTACGTAGAAAGAAACAGAGGAAAAAATCGACACTGTGATTCACTATGATCGGTTACCTGTTTCGTTGCACGACCCCGATTTTTGTGCCCATTTTCGGTTCCGTGTCGCGCAACGAGCGAGGTTCTACTTTTGCCGAATACTTCGGGGCAGGAAGTTACCAAGAAGCGTATGCAAAACAGGAACACGTTTAAGGGCGGATGAAGGGAGAGAGAGAGAGAGAGAGAGAAGGAGTAGGAGAAGGGAGGTTAACAGAGAGGCGAGATGGTAAAGCACCAGGGCGAAGGCAGATGTAAAAATGTGCTCGTCGAGGGGTCGGAAGGACACAGGACAATCCCACGCGCCGGATTGTTAGGGTGGATTTTCGGGGTCGAGCCCGTTGCACGATCGAGACATTGTCAATTAAGCACACCCCTTCGCTCGTCATTTTCACTGTTTACAGGCCGGTTAGCCGGCGAGGGTCGCGCGCACCGTGCCAGAAATGGATTCTGCTTCTCGCCTAATGTCCCGGAATTTGATTTCACCGACGACCGTCATTTCTGATTCATCCGCAAGGTGTTCGCACTAGGAACACTATAGTTCCGCAAAGAGGCACTCGCCGAAAACGTTCAAACATTCTTCACGCCATCGCACAATAGATCCAGTGTCACGATCAGCTGCAAGAAATTCATTTTCAAATCGGCAAAAATCGTGTCGATCCGATCTTTATGCAAACTAAACAATTTGTAGCGTATAGTCTGATCATACTAATTTTTTTGGAGCTGGAGGCGTCAAGGAGACATATGAAGGTCAACTCTGTTTTTCCAAATGGAGGCGGTGTGGTTTTTCATGTAGGTACAGTCTCATAGTGTATTTCAAGACGAGAACAGTGACCTATCAAGGTTACTCAAGGTCAACTGCATAAGAAATAAATTGTCCCAAAGCACTCAAGGCACAACTTTTCCCTGCAATTTCGACCAATTGAAATTGTTTCAAAATTCTTTTCACTTCCATTAATATACACTCTTTGAAAAACTATAACTCTTTTAATATTGGGCCGTACCACTTGGATGTTTGTTTAAAGTTGGAATAATTATCGCATGGAGTCACTGTACATTATCCTATACAAATTACAGGTCAAAAATGTCATAACTAGACTCCGGATATTTATGCAAACTAAAACGTGTGTGCATCAATTGCAAGACACACAGGAGCTAAATATAAATTGATACTTTTCACTAATAATTTTAACGCAGTGAAAATAATATATGAACACTCTTAAAGTCTGTTAATCTTCTCACTGTTTTGCCCCTACACATTTTTCTCACAAACGCATAAAATCTGGAGTTATAACCAAGTGTAATGACCTCGCTGTTGATGCGACCATTCTGAAATAAACTCAAAGTAAAAAGAAAAAAAAAATCCGCGAAGCAACGAAGCAACTATAATTAATTTTGTCCGGACAATTTGTCGAACGGATCCCCGACGAAATTCGGGAAATTCGCGACGACTATCGAAATAATTCTGTTCAAATTCGCCGGATGGCCGGCGATCAACGGGAGAGAGGCTTTCACGAGCAACGAATTTCGAACACCGGCGAGTGCGTGTAATTTGTAGTGCTCCGCTAATTAGTCCGTCGATGTTAAGAGCCGTCATCGAATCTTTCGGACCATCCTCGGCGAGGAGTTATAATCGTTGCCGCTCCCCAAAAGCGTGACCAGACGGGGAAACGAATATTAATGCTTACACGGGACAGAGGAACACGAAGGCTGGCGGGAAAGCTTCAGGAAAAGCTCGGGGAACAACGAATAAAATAATGAGAATGCAAACACGGTTTTTCAGCCAACAACAATGAAAACTGCTGAAACTACGCGCGGGTCTCTGTACCCGACTGCTTTTCCTCTCTGTATCTCTCTCTCTCTCCCTCTCTGTCGTTTCCTCGACTGTAATAAATTACGACAACCGCTCTTTGCAAACGGTTTAAACATAATATGTCCAGCATCTCAAATATTCAGAGCGCCTTTCCGTGGAGAGATTCGGCCATTTTTCGTGTCCTTAATCTTTTTCTTCATAACAAATGTGATTCTCCCAGCGATTATAGGTGAAAATTATGTGATCAGGCGACTACAAGATAAATCATAAGAACGCCAATTCCCCTTTTCTGAAAATAACATTTTAGGATTTAACATATCAGGATTTTTATTATTAGGAGTTTTATGCATGACAAAAACGAGCATACGCAATTTACATTCTTTCACCGTTGTAATTTCTGTCATTATTAAATTTTCTCTCTCTGAAATGAAAAGAAACATCGTTGAGCTGATCCGATTGTTTCCAAGAATTGGATTGGTCATCGATCGGGCATAGACATTATTATTTCCGTAATGAATGTCGCCGCTAAGAAACAATAGAGCGTCAAGTGGGACGCGAGGAATCAAAAGCGTGCTCGCAAAAGGAAGCGGTCGTTAAAGAAGGCGCCATTAGCATGTCGTTAGCATAATACAAGGTGAATTTGATTCCGAGGGTACACGAATGTACCTGCGGGCCAGCGGCGAGTATATCGTGGCCACTATAATCGCGATATTATAAGACAGGATTAATTCTGCTTCGACTCTGCTTTTCACAAATGAAGATCCTTCTCTTCTGAGCAAGCCGACTGCGGATTTTTATGCAAAATAAGGACACAGACGTGCCTCTCTTTTCTCTAAACATTGATTTCTCGACATGTGTCGCCATGGCCTGGATGTGTGTAATGTGTTTCGGATTGTGCTCCACTTACATAGTGGGGTTTTGCTCAGTGTTCCGGTTCGGTAAGCACCGATCAGAGTAGACTTTTAACAATTAAAACTATAAATATTATTGAGAACCCACTATAATTGTAATCAGCTCGAAAATAATCCAACGACAGTAATAAAATAAATCATTGTGACCGTGAAATAAATTGCAGTGCGAGGGATTAACATTCATTTTTGTCATAGATGCATTTCGGGGTTCAGGTGCGTCCAACAAGCTAATCGAATTAATTGCATCGGGACATTTTTTGCGAGACCCCGTTCGCAATTTTTCTTTTTTCCATTCCTCCGTATTTGCGAGTAGCACGCCGTGAATTTCTTGTTCGCCATTTCCGTGGTTCGCTCCCGATGCGAGCCCAATGTCACTCGGTCGTTCATTATCGGGACTTCATTATCCGATGAATCATTATCCACTAGTTATTATCGTTTGCTCTCGCTCCGCCACATTGTGGCGATGATTACGCCGCTCGGCCGCCGAGAAATCCTTGATCCGAGGCCCCCGTCATCGGCCACCGAATGATCCATCACATTGTTGCAACAGATACGGCCCGTCGCCTCCATCACGTACTGCTTCGGAATTCTACAGTGACACCGATCTCGGCGCGTTTGCCATACCGTCGTGCAAGTCTAAATCGATAAGAATGATTTCCTGAGCCGCAACTTCTGCGCAACATTGCTATTGTCTCAGACTTTTGGTTTTGCATCTAAATCAATCGTACGATCTAACAGAATATAATTTTCGGGCGTCATTGAAGATCACTCAACGTTCAAATCAACTGAAAATGAAAGAAAAATAGTTCCCAGTGCAAAATTATGTGGATTCATGACGAAAATGAGTAGAAATACAAAACTATGTGCAAGAATGTACGAATATTGTATTATTTCCGACTCATTGAAATTGTTAGAGGAGATTGTCGTTTAGCTCTCGCCTTTTACAATCGATTCAGAAAATTTAGGTCATCCATAAAGATCCTCGGTCTACTTACGAGTAATTTAAAATTAATTTCATCATAATTGAAAACATTGGAAAGACTGAAATATTGGTGGTGGTGTGTCTACTCGATATATGTCCAAAACATGAGTCTAGCCACGGACATATAACGGCCAGGAGCTTCTCGAGCTTCTTGGCCCCTCACGAGGTATACCTCGCGGCAGTGGGGACAGTTCTGAGACATTTACGGGCTAGACATTTGGGACAAATATAGAGTAAACACTGTACGTCGTTCGGATGTATCAAAATTGTTAGAGCAAGAAGTCTCCCGGCTTTTCGTAACAGACAATTTTAATTCCACGTAAAGACATCCCTCAGTCTGCTCGCGACTGATCCAATAACGAATGCGAGCCCGTTCTGTCGGCGTAACACGCAAGATTAAGCGAAATTCGATCAACGTTAATGCCTCGCAACGCTGTATCATGGCCAGTCGATAAACGTCCGTGGTTCTCGGCACGTCTCCGATAAATTCCGCCGCGACGCAACATAAAATAGTCAATAATTACGAATTTACGTCAACCCATAAATAACGAGTATCCGAGCGAGCGAGGAGAACCGAGCCGTTCTCGATCCGACGAAAAAGGAGACACGGAAAGATAGACTACAAGCGATTTAATCGGAACGCGTGTGCGAAAAACAACGAGATCCCCATTGAAAATCCATGGGATTTCGACGCAGCACCCATAAAACACAGGTGTAGATACGTTTCGACCATCGGACCGCTAATAGGACACTGAGACGATGTTACGCATACACGATAGATAACGCGTCACGTGACCGAGCCTTGGCGGAAGCGTGGGGGAACAGAGTGGTAGAAGGGGAAATTAGAGTGGGGGAACAAGTCTTGGTCTGGCGACGCTGCGTAGCGCTCACTGTCCTCTTCCAGCGCCGTTGCCATGGAGAAAGGACGCGCCTAACCTGTCGCGAGTAGCTACGAAGGTACTTACGGTGCATAGTCGCATGCGCGACAGAGGCCGAACGCGTCACGTGACGGAGCCGTGGCGAGGCGTGAGGGAACAGCGCCGTAGAAGGGGAAGTTAGAGTGGGGGAACAAGTCTTGGTCTGGCGGCGCTGCGCAGCGCTCACTGTCCTCTTCCAGGCAACTACAAAGGTACTTACGGTGCATAGTGACATGCACGCGTCACGTGACTGGGTCGTGGCAAAGCGTGGGGGAATAGCGTGGCAGAGGGGGAAGTTAGAGTGGGGGAACAAGTCTTGAACCGGCGACTATGGCACGGTGGGGCAACGAAGATCCGCGCGCTGCACGGAAGGAAGCGTTGGTGGGGGGAGCAAGCGTCCGAGGGGCCCCAACCAGTGCCCTGTTGTAAGTGGTGGATACAGTAGAATGGACGCTAATGAAGGTCGAATGCTCGTCACGTATCGAATCTTATCGGATCGTCGGGCAAGTGACCCGTAAGCCGCCCGGTAATTTCGGTGGCGGGCCCGAGTCATCGAGGGGGAACTTTTCCGATTGGCCGGTGACGAGTCCGGTTCCCTCGAAGATGTCCGGGACACGTTCGAAATAGAAAAGGAGAAACGCCACGCCAATGTACCGTTTCCCCGTTGCGTTCGGTTTTCGCGTTATTCCCGAGCTGATTACCGGCTAAATTCTAATTAGCCGCTACCGGCCGTGGCCGTCCGCAACAAGAAGCTGTCGACGCGGGACGGAGGACGACAAGGACTGTAACGTGTAATCGGCTACCACGTTCGACGTATTCCCAATAAATGTGCTGAAGAACTTGTCTCAATTGATCTATGATCTCCTCGCCGAGCTCTGCCGGAGAACGTACAATCATCCCGGAGCCCCGGCTGAATAGCAAATCAAGGTTGCGCCGTCGCGTCGTCGTGTTGCGAGTTGCTGCTCCCCCGGCCCGGCTCTTCTCGGAAATCTACTTTCTAGCCAGATTGTTGATTCTAAGGCAATTATGCGGAACACTTCTTTTATTTTTTCTTTTTCTTTTTGCTCTTTCTCTGTCTCTCTCCGGACACAGGGGTATATCATTACGAACAAAAAGGAAATTCAATCAACGACTGCGATATTTTATTTCTTGAGTTGTTTCCCCCGTCTGAGTTTCTTTTCTGCAGGATACACTTTAAGGGCCGGCTCTTTTTAGCCGATCAACGAGAGATGTTTTTATCGCTAGATCCACTTTCGACGGTCAGGGATACAATAATGCGCGACGATTTACTCGAGATTACTACGAGAAATTTATTTCTTACCGTGTTAGATTTTATTCGTTAACATCGAACCTATCACGACCGGTTTCTTATCTTGCAATTAACGAAACTATGAAAACGCTTCCGTGGGAAATTATTGAACAGCTCTGTTTCATTGTTTGATATCGAAGTTGAAGCTGTTACTCTAGAATTGTTGCTCCGGAACTTTCTTGTAGAATTTCTCGAGGGAGTGTATTCGACGTGTACGGTACTCTTTTAGCGTTCGCATTATGAAGCAGCAAATCGATCTTTTTCTCCTGCCAGAAAAAAGAAACTGTTTGCTTCTATCAAAACATGTTCTTTTACTCCTAATCCTAAAAAATGATTAACAAAAAGCCACTGACGCTTTTCTCATAAAATAGTCATAAATCAATCAGGAAAACGGGCTTGGATAAAAATGAATGTTGAATATGCATCAACTTATTTTACGTTACTCGATATTATCGTGTAGCCAAGAGATTCGTCGGTTTTTATTGAAATGAATTCTTTGAGAATTTTTATGCGGTTTCGAAAATAGAAAGGAAGGGAGAACGTTGATGTAAAAAAAGTTTCGGGGCTCAATATTTGCAATGGCTCGAGTTTTGAATTTGCCGAAATTGTTGTAGTGGCCTGCAAACGTGCAGAGTCACTGTTACAGAATTTATTCGAACAACACGGGACCAGTCGGATGAAATAATTACCGTTCCGCGAATTTCCTCGACACGCAACTCGGTTCGCGATATCCCCACCAAAACGCCTGATAATGCGGTTTGATCCGTTGACAGGCGGTAGTATACTGCTGAATCATAGAAGAGCTCGTCCCATTTGGAAGTCGTCGGGCGGACGATTTCGCCGCGTCTCATTGTTTGCCGTCGCGACGCCCAATCCCTCCCTTCCCTCTACCCCCTCCGAATTCGTTCGAATTTTCATCCAACGAGACCGTGCCGAACATTTCCAGCGTGGTCCGCGAACCGCGGTTCACTTTGATTACATGCACGATTGATAGCATATATTTATAACGCAGTAGGAGAACCGTCACACACACGCACACGCGTTTTATCTTATCAGGGACAATTAACTGAAATGTAAAGTTACAACGAAACAGCCGATTCTGACACCGAGATCACATTGCGCTTCTCCATGACGCAACTCTGACAATTAATTGCAATTACTCCTCAATCGATTGCAGCCAGCTTTATTTTTTAAGCCAATAGCGACCCTGAGATGTTGTTTTATTCTTGAAAATTCGATCGGGTCGCAATCTCACGTGCTTCTTCCAAAAATATTAGAAATAGTTCACAAGATTCTCTTCCTCGTTATAAATTGCGTGCACTTCGGGCTTCCTTCTGCATTATTTTATCTTTGCGTTTTCAATCGACGCGAAAATTCGGGTAACTCGTTTCGCACATTTCTGAAAATTCGATCGGGTCGCAATTTGACATGCTTCTTTCAAAGATATTCGGAATATTTTTAAAAAATCCGGTTCCTCGTTAAAAATTTAGCGCACTACGGGCTTCCTTCTGCATTATTTTATCTTTGCGTTTTCAACGGATGTTGAAATTTGAGAAATTCCTTTCGCACGTTTTTAGTCCCCCAAAGTCCTCCATTTAGGGTTGAAATAAAGAAAGATCGATTCTGCGAGGTTGGTAAGCCGGACGCGCCCCTTAACCGGGGTAAAATGGAGGAAAATCGTGCAAGGAAAAAAAGTCCATCCCGAGGAAAACAGTGGTTTTATTCTTTTCCAGTGAACCGGGACGTACATACACAACCGCGAGAATCGAGAGAGAGAGAGAGAGAGAGAGAGAGAGAGAGAGAGAGAGAGTGAGAGCCGGATCGGCTAGATGGACGGCGACGTGGCGAGCAATGAATCAGACGGATTGCTTCATTGTTCTTATTGTGAAAATAATGCGGGAGAAGTAATCTTGTTTTACGGCCGGGCCCGGGACATAAATAGTTGCGCTCGAAAATAGAGAGTAATATTTAAAGCGATAAATCAGCCCCGCGGATTGCTTCATTGTTTTTATTGTGAAAGTAATCTCGTTTCCGTCGGTCACGGGCATGATTTGTTTCTGGCCGCGGAACGGGAAAGTAACGTTTCAAATAATGAATCAGTCGGATTACCAAACAGCCCCCCTCGGCTACGGATCTACGTTCGTTCCTCGTCGTTCGCGAGTTAGGCTGCCGATTTTCTGCGAGCCATACTCGCTTCTCCCGCGAAAGTATTCCGAACGCGTCCGCGGCATTTGGCATACTCATTATCTAGGTTAAACCGGAGCAATCGAAACAACATGTCTACCGCGAGCGACGTTGTCTCTAGAACGTATCAACGAAATCGGAAAATAATTCAACACGTTGAACGCCACGTCACCCATATGTGGCTGACGGAATTATTTGTCCAGGTTTTTAAATTAATTTCTACGTTGATATATTCATTGTACCAGTATCATACATTAAATTTTTTCAATTTTTATTTCATTAAATAACTTACTGTGATTTTATGGAATTTTTGGGGTTTCTAGTTTGCCGATCAAAGTGTTAACGCGTCGACTGCGGATTCTTCACGCAAAATAAAAATGGGGTCGATTGCACGAAGCAGTTTTCAAAATGCGAGCATACTACAAATGCATAAAGATAATGCTGCTAATGTTCTCGGAGCGTAATTGAAATTCTTCGGTTAAACTTCGCCCTGGGAACCCAGAAATTTTTCACTTTTTTTTTTAGAGAATCCTACAGATTTTTACGAGAAAATGCCAAAAATCCAAGTTATAATGCGAGGAATTCACTGGTTCAGATGTAATGCGTGTCCGTTCTAATAAAATTCCCGGTAATTTTCGGTAACTGCAAAAATTGCTCGATGAAAAACTAGAACGGGTCTCGTCATTGAAAGACCGATGATTCACTGAATGACGCAAGGAAGTATCAAAGACCTATGATGCGAGCCCTGCGACTCGAAGTAGGCGATTATCGCCGTTACAAGAATAATCGTTGCCCGACGTTGCGCACGTAGCGCAACACGGTGCATACGCGGCCACGTTGTCCCTTTATTCTGTTTTTCGCCGGACTACTACAACTTTGTGATTTAATAACACCGGCGATATTAAATTGTATGATTCTGCATCGCACCGTCCAAGGGGGCGCAGCAGTGCAATGGAATTTAATGCGATTGCAGCGTGATGCGCGCTACCGTCGCGGCGGCCGCGCCGGCGATAGAAAAATTTGCACGATTCGAACACGCAAATATTTAATCCGCGATGCATACCTTGTATTTAATATTTATACGCCGGCACACGCGGGATAACGAAATTCGCGACGCACAACCCGTCCACGGCCGCTCGCAAAAACGAAATTAAAATTCTCGTTCCCGAGTCTGCCGGGGATTAATTATTTTATTGATGGCTGCCGGATGCCGTATTCAATTATTATTTGCGAGGATATTAACGCTTCGAGTAATGGCTGAACGGTAATTGATTTTTCAGCCCCGTAATGCATTACTATTTTCAGATATTTTGTGTTATAATTCTAGACGCGAAATAATCTTCTTTATAAGTAATAATACACCTTTAAAAAAATAAACTTTAACAATAAATAAACGAATTTCAAGATTTAACATGTTTCAATTGGCTCCGAAGTTTTCACTCCAACCATTCTCCATCATCAGACCTAAGCGACTCTAATTAATTCGGACAATTGTGACGGTTTTATAAAAATTGAACCAATTGTACTTTAATAATTTTTCTAATACAGTCAGGGGGTTGTTAGATTCTTCAGAGGGTTGTAGAGGTAGGTTCCATGTTCGTGGGAATTGAGGGAAGAGACTTGCCTCTCCGTGCGTGTCCCTTCGTCCATCCGGGGTGTTCTCCGGCAGGAAGTATAGTCGTAGGGACGCCAGGGGCTGATTAGGGCCCCGGCTGTCCATCCAGAGCAGCTGTAGCTCCCCGATGCTGACGAGATCCGCATCGCTCCAAAGTTTCGTCAGGAAGAAGCTGCCGAGACGTAAGACGCGACCGTTCCCTATCCTCACCGCTTTGTAGAATGTGTACGGGCCGTGGCTGAAGCAAGCACCGCCCAATAACTGCAATCAAACGAACAAGGTCAGCACAGGTACACGGGTAAACCTCATTGTATACCTCGGAATCGAGGCCATCTGTCACAGTCTCGGTGTAAACACGGGAAACGACGCACCGATTCATTTTTACTCCCCCCGGACTTCACTCGAGAGCACGATCACTTTCAATTGCCGGACGCGCCATTCTCTCGTTTAGTGTTTATGCCTTTAGGTGTGCTTATTCGTGGATCTCGCAAAGAATCAATTGCAACTTTCTTTTGATTACAATTCCTTCCCATTCGAAGATTGATTAACGGACGGCACTGTTTTATCCATCATTTATAATTAGACACAGAGTGTCCCAAAAATGTACCTCTTCGAGTAGGACGATTCCTAAGGCCATTTCAAGTAACTTTTTCCTTTCCTAAAACATTCTCCGCGGCTTCGTTCAAGAGTTATTAACGGAAAACACGGACCAATCGGAGCACCGCTGCAGCGAACGGAGTCCGGATCGGCCAATGCCGACGCCGAGCACAGCGGGACCGTCCTCTATAGCCGCGCTCCGATTGGACCGCGTTTTTCGTTAATAACTCCTGAACGAAACCGCGGAGAACATTTTCGCAAAGGGAAAAGTTATTTTAAAAAACCACGGGATTCGCCCTTTTCAAGCGCGACATTTTTGGAACACCTTGTATCAGGTTATCGAAAGTATTAAAGGAAGAAGGACGTTTCAAACAATTTTTATTTTCCACAAAAATTCGTAGTCTACAATCTTGTATAAAAGAAAAATATTACCCTTACGATTGAACGACTGATTTTATGCATTTATGACAAAAATGAGAACATCAAATGAAGGATAGTAACTTTTCGACCTATGAACATTAATAAAAGTGAGAATCAACGTCTATTGCATTATCAATATCGAACTCTGGTGTGACGCGATCGGACATAAAAAATTATGTATTTTGCATAAGATCCGCAGTCGATCGATTAAACTCGTCTCGAAGACAAGATTGCACTCGAAACAGGACTCGAGATTACTCGCACAGCGTGTTTTACAATCGAGGCTTCGATTCTAATCTTATCGAGCTGTTACAACAGTGTTGTACGTGGTACAGTCGCCCGGACAGAGCTAACAAATTATGACACTCCGTGTCGAACAGATTATAGTTGATACTTCGAATAAGTAATAAAATTCGTGACCGTACACGGGAATATTAGTTAGCGATAAGGAAAAACCTACGATAAAATCCTGCGCCATTTGTGATTCTCTGAAACGCAATCGTGATCGATCGAGCACGATGTACAAAAAAAAAAAAGATCAGATAATAGTCCGTCAGCGTGACAGATAAATACCGTCGGCGAGTTATTTGTAATAATATGTTATTAAACAATTCCGCGGGGCATCGCAACGTGCTCAGCGCTTTACCCATTATCAACCTTGTTTGCATTACAGAAACTGGTTGCGTTTATCGTCGACCAGAGATCCAGTTCTTTTTCTCTCTCTCTCTCCCTCTCTCTCTTCTTCCTGTGGAATTATTTATGAACGCTTATTAGCTGCGCGGGAGTGCTCGTTTCCAATTCTCCGTTTATTTAAGTAGTCGCGCGCGATCTTCACGGTTTCAAATGCACAATTAAATGGTAATGATTCGATAAAGTATTTTTTAATCAAATGGTACCTAATGGACGATCACGTAGGGATCGATGTTGTAGAATTTAGAAGCTGGGTAAAATAATCATTTTATAAGATCCTTCATCCCAATGGATGTTTCACAACTCTTGAAGATTTTATCTGGCTCAAAGATACCAATCAAATTTTATACGGTACAATATTTTATATGTAGTATCTCTTACGTTATTGTAGTAAAAATATCACCTTCGGACCTTGAGTCGTGCATATCTTATTTATTTAATGTTCCAATAGCGTTCGAATGCTTTGGTGGCCCTGTTTCAATACACCCTAGCAACAAATATTTATAACTTTTACAAATATTATTAGATTCTATTAGAATTTTACATATGCAATCCTGATGCTTGTGTCTTGCAGTATTTATAATATTAATTTTCTATCTCAAGCCTAACGGGCATATTCTATTTATTTACTGTTCCAATAGCGCTCGAACACTTTGATGACCCTGTTTCGGTACACCGTAACAAAAGATATTTTATAACTTTCACAAACGTCATCGGATTAGTTCTAAATTTTACATACGCGATATTGACACCTGTATCTAATGGTGGTATAAATGTCATCTTCAGATCTCAAGTCTAACATGCGCGTTTTATTTGTTCAAAATTCCAATGGCGGGGGTTCGAGCAGTTTCGCAGTTTTTTGGACTTGTGTCCGGTGACGGACAGTGGTATCGAAAGAAGGTCGATCCGTCGAATGCTTATCGGCCGCTAATTACACGGAAAAATGAGCGAGCGAAAATAAGGCAACGTCCTCCCGCGCGGCTCCCGGCGCAGTTCAAGCGCTCTTTAAAGGCCGAGGCGGCGAGCATGCTTATTTGCGAGCCGTTAGTTCGGTTTTATGGACGTTCGTCAAGTGAAACAAGTCGTTAGGTGACTCATATTCGATGCCGCCGGGCCCTCGTTTGTAACAATGTGCTCCTTTAAAAACCGTTTACCGACAATACCTTTGTTACCGTCCGCGGAAACGCGTTTCTTCAAGCGGAATCAAAAAACATTTCCCACCACGTCCATCGATCCCCCACTCCGTTCGAAATACACATTTTCCTCCTCGTTCCCATTTTCAATCGACAGCCATTTTTAATCACAGAAATATCACACTCGACTCGGATCGATTAAAAAATATTTCTTCCTCTTACGGAACATCAGCGGCATTATTTCCTAGACTGGCATTGGAGAATCGTTTTTACATGAACAAATTACACGCGCGCAGCATTGCAAGGTATCCGCGCGGGCAGATCGATCGCTCAGCTTTCCCAAGGTTATTTTTAAAGGCGACGTTTGCGAACACACGGATCTAATTAATGCCTGTAATTAATAATGTGCAGTCGAAACACAGATGAAATAAACTAGAAATCGACTGGAGGTAATTACGGGCGCGTTAAATGAGAAACAGTTCGCGCGAGCATCGAACTAAATCAAAACGCGAACACGCGTTTCACAATCGGAATGAAATATTTTCTATAGATCCCGGCACCGCCCTCCCCTCCACCTCCCTTTTTCGTTCCGTTTTCGATCGAGAAGTCGCTCACCGGAAAGAAAAAACGCGCGATCGAAGTCATTAAGAAGCCTCGATATCTTAATTATGAAAGTTTCCATATTCGTTTCGCGGTCTACTACTCGCCCGCGGACCTTGAGCCCGTTCAAGAGACTGAATGGAGAATGATACGCATCTTGTTTGAACACCGATAACGAACGGATCCGACGCGAATGTATTATTTTAAATTTCCTGCGAGCTGTTTCGACACCCGGCTGCGCAAATACGGCAGCGTTTATTAGAATAAAAAGAACGGGGAATTATCATCGATAATTGTTTATCGCCGGTTAACGACCGTGCCGGCTCGTCTCGGCGACGACAAACATTTCATTTCGTCGCGATCCTGGCGGTAATAAAAAACGTTCAAAGTTGAAAAAGTTATCGTCCCATTTTTGTGAAAAAATCTAGTGCAGGTACCAATTATTGGAATTTTTATTATTCTACTAGGGTAAGGGACCCAATTACCGTTGGGATACCGATTACTGCGCCTATATTAATTTATTTATCTCATCTCTGTTGAAAACAAATGTAGTAAAATTTTTAAGCTTTCAGAGATCATATTAAAAATCCCAAGCACGGATTACTGGAAATTTTATTATTCCAATATCTCACCTCTGTTGAAAACAAATGCAGTAAAATTTTCAAAAATCCGAATAAAAATAGATACGGATCAATTGAATTGTTGGAATTTTTATATCTATCTCATCTCTGTTGAAAACAAGTTTTTAGCTTTCGGAAGTCTTTAGCAGGAATTTTGACAAACACGGTACCGGTAGGAAGTTTTTAAATGTCCAGAAGTCGCAATAATAAGAGGCGCATAAACATTATTGTTAATGACAATTTATCGCGGAATGAACGACCTAGGGGAGCGGGTGTTTCGTTCCTCTACGGCGATAAAAAATTTTTTAGTGCTCGACGGTGGTCAAAAATTCGGAGTACCGTCCATTAGGGTTTTTACGATTGCATTATCATACTTCTGTAGGAATTTGAACTTTTCTTAAACCGAACTCCAACCTAAGTGAAACTCCATTTTCCCATTTCTGCTGTACCGTTGTGATACCGTAAGCTCTAGTAATACTAGCATTGACTCAGTATCGTTGATGCTAATACGTTTTGATGGGCCGGATTGTGAAAGCAGGAAGTCCTTTCAACGTGAAAACGTATTGGCCGAATGTTTTACTATGTTGGCAGTGAGAGAGGAGAGTCGAGAGAACTATTACAGTTTTCATTGCACCTGCTGTAGAGTCGCATAAAATCTGCAGTATGGGAACGGCGCCCGATTGTCAGGACGTTTATCGGCCGCTCAATAAACTTAGAAAACCATTACGGAATTATTTGGAGTATCGAATGTCGCCTGCATTCCCGACCGGGTGCATATCGATTTACACATCGCCGGAGACGAGTTAACTCGTTGTTCGTGTGCTCGCTTTCACTTTCCGTCATCCTTTTTCGATCCCTTATTTAACGAACCGATAAATCTTCCGGTTCATTACGCCGAGGTTTGCAACAGCAAATGCAAACTACGTTACTTTGTCCTATTCTACTTTATTGTGTTTACTACCCACAAATCACTCTGTTAACAAGCTAAATCTTCCCAGATAACGGCTCCGCGAATGTAACGCGGTGGAGTCGCTGCCGAAACTGTTGCTCGCGTACAAATTTCTTTTTTTAAACAATCCGAAAGGAAAGGAATTCTTAGAATAACTTCATTTTAACTTCAATTTTGGGGACAGTTCAAGATTAAAAATTAATGTAATGTAAGAATTATCATGAAGGTACCTAATTTAAAGGGATTCTCATAATAAGCTGATTTTAACTTTAATTTTGGGGAAATTTCAAGTTTAAATTGATTTTAGTTCAACTAACTTAGAGAGAACTAATTTAAAGGAATTCTTATAATCACTTCATTTTAGGGGAATTTCAAGTTTAAATAATAATAATAAATAATAATGTAATTATTTAATTTTTAATAATTTTTTTGGACAATTTACATAAAATTTTATAGTAATTCAATTTAAAATTAATTTCGGGGGGGATTAATTTCGATTTAAATTAGGAGAATTTTTTAAAAATCAGGTTAGGGTTAGGGTGAGATTTTTTAGTTTAAAAAGTTTCAGTATACTTATTGAAGCTAATCGATAAGTAAAGATATCAGTATAAATTTTTGGGTTTCATAAAAATTGCTTAGAATTGTGGGTTTTGTAAAAATTATGGGAGGGTTGCTAAATAAATGTATACATATAAGGTAAGATAATCGGCGAATCGGAATAAAATTCATCGGACAGCAGCGACAAATAATTAGAAATGCAAAATTGCAAATATTCTATTTTTGATCTATTATTTCGAAGAGATTTGTGCTATCTCGTGTTCGTGCGCAACAACCTAATAAATGCTTGTGCAAAAATCGTTTCACGGTATCGCATAGAACTTAAAAGAATTAATTAAATGGTTCGCGATGCAGTATAGCTGCATTTCCCTCGCATTACACCGGAAACAAAATGTTGCGGGAGGGGGACAGAGGGGGGAGGGGGCAGGATCGTTTCAGCGATTCAATAATCCGGGGAGGTACAGTAGCGTCGAAAATTGGATTCCCGGCGGCGACCGGTTGTGATTGATGCGCGGGCGCATAGCGCTTCTGCGCTTCTCGCACGATGCACGCCGGTGCATGTGCAACGGGAGAGGGGGAGAGGAGAGAGAGAGAGAGAGAGAGGTGCATCGGCGCTGGCCCTCGCGTGCTTCGTTAATCACCCGTGTTGACGGTTGAATCTTGGCAAAAAGAAAACCGGCCACGACGAAAGAAACGGCGGGGGAGGGGAGGGGGGGGGGAAACATAAAAGACTATGGGACTCGTCGAGCGCATCGTTGCGAGATTTTCGCGCGAGACTGTACGCCGTGCACGTTTATCGAATTCCTCGTTTTCTGGCCTTCTGTATGTTACTAAACACTTTGTTTTTTTTTCTTCTTTTTTAATCGAGTAATGCGGACGATCGAATGCACGATTAACAGTCGCGGCTCGTACAGTCCCCGGCAAAAGTTTCGCTCTTCCTTCCTCTCGCGATTTATTATGCCGCACATGTATTTCTGGTTGTCGATTTTCCTGCAGAACGTTGTGCGGCAAGTCGATGCCGTTCTATCAATTACTTGAGATTATTTTTTCTTTTATTTTGTGATCGATTATTCCTCAGTTTACAACTCTATTTTTCTCGAAGTTATTAGCTTGCAGACGTAGGGAGGGGGGGGGGGTTCCAAGAATCGTTTAGCACACCTTTTTCACGTAATTGACACCTATGATTTTGTCCCGTATGACTTTGTTACGCAGAAAATTCATGCATGCACCGGAATTTTTCATACAAAGTGTTACGTTGCTAATGACGGATATAAAGTGATTACATGGTACATATCGCTTTGAAGCAAAGAAGGCCGAGTATCGCAAGCGGATAGCGAAACAAAAGGTCGCCGGGGTGAACCTGTGGGTGTTGCACAACAATTTTTACACTGAATTGTTGCTTGAAAACCGTGCGATCCAGCGTGGGAGTCTCCATGCACGCGCGCGCGCGTTTTGCGATATTGTCGGGGCGAATTGTGTCTTGTTTAACGCGATAGTAATTATTTCGATTCTGAATCGATCCGTGTTTCGACTGTGTGTGTGTGTGTGTGTATGGGCGCGCACTGTAATTAATTACAGACATTAATTAGCTTTGTGTGAGTACTCGCGGCACGAAGTCCTTGAACGGGGACCTTGAGAGCCGAGCAATTTATCTGCATAAATACTTTGGAATACTCGCGCGTGATTTATTAAATTAAGATTCGCCATCGGAAATCTCGATGATACGAGAACGAAAATAACGCTTTCGACCATCTGCAGGAGGAATAGACACAACTGTTTTTTAAGAACTTTTAATTGGAATGCTTAGTGAATCGGATTTAAGATCGGACGATTAATCGAATCTAATGTCGTCGAAGACTCATTCTTGAATGATACCTCGGATAAAAATAACCGACGTGGAACGGACTCCTCGAGCGCGCCACGAAATTCGCATGAATATATAACCAGCGGCCATTCAGAGGAAAGTTCGCTGGAGGCCAAGGTCGGACCCACGGGCCGGGTCAGTACTGACCCGCAACTCGCATCGAAAATGTCCTCGACCTTGTCGACAATTTCTTTGCCCAGAAGCGCGAACGCACTCTCAAAACAATTTCCAAAAATGAAAACCCGAGCTAATTAATTTTGTTTCTCGAATTCGAACTGCGGCCGCGTCTGCTGATCGACGCTGTAGGCACGTCGATGGGAGGAATTAATTAAAAATTGTGAGGTGGACGCATAATGGTTTACGGAATTTTAATAGATAATCGCATCAATAAATTCCTCCGGGGAGTGACGCTATCCGCCCGTTCGATTCGCATGCAAATCGGCCGGCTGTTATGTAAACAATCGTGCTTATATTATTTTCATCGTTCACATTCCACGCGCGCTCGCACGTGCAATTATTATTAGACAATCCTATCTAATCACGACGAACGCAATTTCATTTTCTCGAATCCCGTCCCTGCAACGCGGCTGTCGGTGTGTGTATCGGCCCGCTGCGTAGATTCTGTTTGTCAAGTTTTCAGCGGATTAAAGAGGGGAAAGAAATTTCTTATCAGCCCCTGAGAAAGCGCAGTATGGATTACAGTAAAAGCTTCTGCAAAATTAAACTCGCGGAATCGCATCAAACGCTAACACCTGCAGAAAGTAACGTCGCGCAACTCATTGCGCACTGTGGGCATATAATATTCATAATAATAACTGTGGATTTTACGCATTTATGGTAAAAATGGATGGATCAAGTACAGAATAGTCAGAAAGAACATTTAAGGAACTTAAAGAACTGGTGCTGTATTATTTCTTGCATATTATTAACCCCCTCCACTATCGAGTCAGAAGTATGATGAAAATGCCGAACAGAGTCTATTAAATACTTAAATTAAATTATTATTATTATTAAATTAAATACAGTTTACTTACGACGCGGTCACAAGAAAATAGTAGACCTACACGATCTATGTCACAGCAGAGACCCGAGGATTGGGCTTAGATCAAGACTTCCCAGTAATCTTGTTGCTAGATACTTGTAAAATTAAATAAACCCATGTTCGAGGAGCTTAATAAATAAAAAAAACTGTATCTTTCTTTTAGGTTGAAATAACATTCTATTCTCTCGCAATCAATAATTAAGCATTGAAGTGAATGTAGAACAAGTAAGATATTTTCCTTTCCTTCATCCTACAGATTGACAATTTCCTAGTCGTTGAAGATAAAGAATTTCTAATTATTGCGAGGGAAAATCTGACGAGTAGTTAGTAAGAGGAATAATATCGTGTGCAACTTCTGTGTCTCGCAATTACTGCAATTTTCATGTTGCATAAAAATCTGCAGTCTAATAATAACAACGACGATAATCGTACAGTCGCTGACAAAATCTCGATAAAGCGAAACAAACAGGGTAACAGCGAAATAAGAAGGAGAACAAGCGGCGATAAAAGAGAGCCGCGATCAATTTAGTAAATAAATGAAGCAAATGAGGCTCGCGTAGCGCGGCAAGCGTGGCGTGCAAGGGCGGCGCTGTTATTAAACCTAACCCAGATCTCGTTGAAATAAAAACGTTACACAAGTTTCAGTATATCGTCCCCGCTCGAACGAAAAACCTTCAACGTGAACGTAAACTTCTATTTAATCTCACCGGTCTCTTATCACCGAATCGATAAAATTGTAATTCCGTCGAAACGACCGGGGAGATCTATTAACATAAAACTGTTAATTAATTCAACGCTGAACCGACACCACCGGGCATCGTTTTCATCATTTCTACGGCTTTGGCGAGCGATATTCCGAAATAACAATGAACAACCGACGAACAATTTCCAAGAGCCGAAATTTTTGGGAACCGATTTCTCGAAATAATTCTCAGCAATTTTTTAAAAAATCTGGAGTCTCACTCTTGCCAGAGAATCGTCGATAATGCGAGCCAGAAATTTTCATGAAATTCTGGAACAAATTAAGAACAAATTCCCCGAAGTTGCTCGACGAGAAACCGATGATATCGATTTTTTGGAACAAAATAGATTTGGATTTTTTGTAAAAGACGATGAAGTTGATAAATTCTGAAAAAATTTAAGAATGATGGTTTCAACAATATCTCATTACTGAATTTTTATGAAACTCGTATCTCCAAGACTTCATACGCTCAAAGGTCCAATATAAAATCGGCAATTTTGTGCTTCCGGATTTTCTTAAAAATCGATTTCCCAACCAAAAATTCTGAAATAATTTACTGTCGTGTGTGCTATTAGGTAGAATGTTTATAAATTTTTTCGTGATTTTTTCTTGAACAATACAGAAGAAATAGAGCATAATTCGTTAAACCGTACTCACTCTACAAGTACCCTTATGGTAGGCGTACCGACTTGTCACCAAGGGGTGTTCTTTGGGATTTCTATCGAATGGCGTGACCAAAAATCATTTTGGTTTGACTTGTTCATCACTTTCGACCATCTTACCCGGCCGTACCATTTTAATGAAACTATAGGTTGTGTTTCATTTAGGGAATTTAATGTTCGCCGAAGTTATTCAATGCGCACGGCGTCCGTAAACTCCTTCGCAGGAATGCAGATTTGCATAAACCCCCACGGTCTACTCGTCGCTGATCTAAAATATTAATTTCAGGGTCAAACCTGTGCGGCCCGCGATCTTCTTCCTCTCGAGCGGCGTCGTCATACGCGAACGGAATACCTAATTCCCTGTATAATTTAATTGGACGATGCCCGGCAATTGAAGGGCTCGCTGCTGTAACGAGGCGGCGGCTACGCGTTTTTGCGCAATTTCTGCTGTATATCCTATTGCGTTCGGTAATATTTCACTCGACGCAAAACAAAAAACTCGAACAAAAAACAATTAAAAATGCAGTGCTTCGAACGGGCTAAAAATTGATGGCCGACTAATACTTTTACAACGGACGTGAAACCTACACTGGTTGTTTAAATAAATGCGATTTAAGTGCCGGAACCGCCTCCTTTCTGTATCAAGGCAGAAACAAAAATTGTAAGTACCCATTAACCCTTTCGCTGTATGCTTGTAATAAAATGTGAGTCGCGTCGTTCACGATCGACGTGAAAACGATTTCAAGGCTTCGAGTTGCCTCAAAGTCATTTCAAGGACGTATGCTGAACTTCTATTTTCACTTAGTACCAAGACGAAAATGTAGCATTGCATTTAAGAAAACACAGGATGACCTTGGTATGACCTTGAAAAATTTAAGATACAAATAGTTGTCACGAGGACGTTCTGCATGAAAAATTATGATAAAATTTGCCCTATCACCTGCCGTTCAGTAATTACATGGAACGGCACTTACCGTGAGACACTCTGCATAATGATATGTAAGTATAATAAATAATATCAATGTTGCTGAATTCCCAAAAGTTACTTGTATTGGTAGACAGTCTCTTTACAAATTACATGCTACGATCGAAATTGTATGAAGTCTGAATTCATTATAGGTATGATTGGACTCTTCCCGCTTCCAGTCCACCCCTCCTAAAAGAAGTGGGCGGAGGAAAAGGAGTGGGGAGGAAGAAATTGGCGTTCAGAGAAATGAAACAGTGAAGTCATAAAACTCGTTGCACACCAGAGACCGACACATCGCACTGTAGATCTAAAAAAAAATACCATTTCGGTGAAAGCTTTCGGTTCCGAGAACGAAAACAGAATCGAGAAGGCGGGGGCACGGCGGAAGGGGCGTGGCGGTCGGGGAGTGGGCGGGGTATCGAGTTTCCAGTCGAGTTTCTTTCGCAGAGCAGCCCTTGGCAGTTTCTACCTCGAAGAAATTTCAGCAACAGGGCAACTAAGTAAACACGCATCAAAAGATAATTTAACGTGAAGGGAATTGAATTATATTACGTCGTCCGAGCTGACGCGAGTCAGTTTTATTCGCGGAAAATATGCGCGCGCTCCTCGCGATCCGTTTCTAGCTAACCATCGATTTTTCGTTATTCTATTTCGCTCCGAATCGCCCCTTTTATTTTCTTTACCGTCCATTTTATATTAAGCCGCATTCGGTTCTCGATTCCCCGCAGAATTCGAACGTTTTTGCAATTTGCAAAAATTTATTATTTATTCGGCGACCTTTTCGACTTTTCCGAGTAAACCAATTTTTGTTTCCATTTTCGTGATGACGAAATATTGATTGCACCTGGAATAAAAGGTACACGTATACCCGGCTTCTGGCTCTGTTTTATCGAAACAATGGAAACAAAGTGGTATGTCAATAACAATCTGTGCAACGAAAATAGTCGCAAGTTGTAAAAAGGTTAAACGGACAAACGCTTCGATGAAGCTTGACCTTCTGTGTTAGTGTTTCAATAAATCGTATTGACTTTGCCAGGCTGTTATGAGCGTTGACGTGCCAGTTAATGCGTTAAGGACACAATGAATTTCTTAAAGGCTTCCACACTGGACTGACACTGTGATGAATGTGATTAGAGGTAATAAACGTTCTTTGCTGCGAAACCGAATAAAACTCCAACAGCTTCGGTTTCGAGCAAACGGCGTCGGAGTGCCGGCAGTGGGCGTGGCCTCGACGCTCCTTGCACCGAGGGAGCCGGGACAGTGCCCTACGGAGCAATATTAACGCTAGGTCTACAGGACCCGTCAGAATAACGGGTTCTAATATTTTTAATTTACAACTACTAAGATTCTAAAGATACATCCATGAGGAATTATTCAAGAAATTTATTTCTTTGGGTATATGTTATTAAAAAAAGATAAATGGCTAAAAATTTGGGCAACACGTTCTTATTATTTTTATCAAGTAAAATACTTTTAGTGCTGCGAGAACCTAATGTTAAAAAATCGGAACGTGTTAATGATACGGAAAATATGAAAAATCCTGTAATTTTACTGCTTGTGGAGATTACTTTCGGTTTCCACGTTTACGCGGCATGAGAAGTCAAGTTGTACGTAGAACAGAAACAGAGTTAATATGGGCGCAAGCATCGCGGCGTATCGAATTGCAAATGCGACGTCCCGAGCTTTCACGGCAATGAAAAAGATTGCCATCGTAATTCGGAATATCCAATAGCCCACTGAAAGGGGGATGGGGAGAGCGAGGGACGAAAAGAAAGAGAGAAAAAAGGCGAGCTGCCAGTGATCTCTGTTCGTTTAACTTGACGGACTCAGTCGTCTACTTTTGCAGTTGAGAGCTTGCCCGTCCTTGTTTCCGTTGCTTTATTTCCGCGGTCGATCCGAAACTGATCGGATTTCGGGATGCAAGGGACTCGGAGGATGCACCTATAATTGAAAATATTATTTCCATCGTAATCGAATCGCTCGAATCTGCTCCTCAGTATTCTCTCTCTCTCTCTCTCTCTGCAAGCAAACGATTAAATCCTATTTGTTAGTCGTTCTTTGTTAATTTCATCCGTCCCGCAGGACTATTCCCGCGAACCCGGTGTAAAGTAATTAGCAATTAGCCCGCTGCAACCTCCTCTCCCTACTACGCGGCAGTTCTTCGTTACATGGAACGAGATTATTTTATTCCGCCGTGGAAACTGATCTTGTAAACATTATTTTCAAAGCTGGCTGCGGGGACTCCGCGCTTTAATTTCGGGCATAATGAAACCGTAATCGGATGAGACTGTTGTTTATCCTGTTCGTAGAACGTTTGGCACGTTTACAGCACCCTGTCAAGAGTATTCAATCCTGCCGTAGAATGTTATCTCGGGAAAATTCGAGTTTTCGTCGACCTTTCGTTGCCGGGGCCGCGATTGCGACAAGTTGAGACACAAATGGGACAAGGGAAGAAGATAAACCAGATGCATTTATTGGGTCGTCTGAAAAGTTTATATTCCATTTTCCAAGTTCAAATTAAGTTTCCAACAATATCGATAATATTAAACCGGGAAAAAGTGGAAATATAATTTAGATATGAAACGGGATGTCCCAGAATGTTGTATTTCCTTGAAACGGGCGATTCCCAAGGTCATTTGAAATAACTTTTTCCTTTACGAAAATGTTCTCCGTGGCTCTGTTTAGGGGTTATCGACGAAAAACGCGGACCAATCAGAGCGCCAGGACCCGCTCAGCGTGGCGTTGGCATTGGCCGAGTCGGGATCCGCCCGATGTAGCCGTGTTCTGATTGGTACGTGTTTTTCGTTAATAACTCCTTAACGAAGCCGCGGGGGACGTTTTCGTAAAGGAAAAAGTTATTTCAAATGATCTCAGGAATCACTTTTTTTTCGAGGAAATACATGTTTGGGACGCCCTGTATATTGAAAAAAGTTAGCATCTCATAGTACATTGACCACATAATTAGAGGCAACTCCTTGAAAATATCTTTTCTCAAATTGCGTGACTCTGTAAAAGGAAGTTCATGAAACAGTCAAATAAATTGCGGACCTAAAATAAAAATGCCAAGTCCATATTCGAGTGAATTGTAGGAAACAGAAGTTAAATGAAAACGCATTTTGCAATTTTAATAATTTTATCAAGTCGAGAACAGTCTTTGCAAGTCTGCAATTTTGTGTTCAACCGATCAGTTTTTGCAGTAAACGCGTAAAATAACAATCGATCGCGTTGTTTATTTTACGTCGCGAAATAAACTTTTCGAACGACCCAGCACATGCACGGTTAACCGGCAACGAAATGCAGTCGAGATCCTAGTTGTTTAATTCCGATTCGGGATGGTACTGGAACATTACGAACAACGCTGTAAAAACGCACAATTACTTCGTTAACTCTAATACTTCAATGGCACAGCTATTTCCTGCAGCGATTGCACGGAGTTTAATTGCCCCCGGAGTCAACCTATAATCTATTCTCGAGACCGTGGCTGCCGTCGACTACCGAGCAAACATTATCCACGCTTTTTACCCGTCCGAGTGCATAATAATGGGACGCGTGAACCATTTCGCAGCGATCCACCATCTCTCCGTGCCCGCCAAATTATTAACGATACAATCGCCCTTCGCTCGCCGAGCACAATGCACGCGGAACTTTTTTTCTCTCTTTCTCTCTATCTCTCTTGCTCCCTCCACGCAATTACCGTTAAATGAATGAACAAGCCCCGTTTGATTAGAACTCTCCCCCCCCCCCCCCCACGAATAACAGACTGTCGTGCATAAAATTGCGTCGTTTTCCATTTGTGGCCAATTATTTGTCCGTGTTCTCGAAAAAACTATTTATTTCAACAAATGGGAAAATGTGATGGAAAATGTGATGCAAGAAAATCTGACGGTATGAAAAAGAAATATGGACACTCGATGGATTTTTTATTTTATTTTTTAAAAAGATTCGACTGATTTTATACGCCAAAAATATTAAAATTATTTTTCAAACGTTTTACAGATTTCATGGAACTTGCATTTTAGGATTTCACAAAATCGGGAACAGTAGAATTATTTAAAGAATTGAAGCTTGCTGTTGATAGCTTTTTAGCATCATCAGCCCATTTGCATCATAATGAAATGTGAAAAGAAGGCCTTTATTACTAAACTTTTTTTAAAATTATATTTAAGTACAAAAATGACTACGAGTAAAAGAACTACATATTTCAGCATTATAAGAAAAAAAAATTGAGCGTATATATGCTAATGATGTACAGGGGGCTAAGAAAATAAATAAATGTAGTTTCTGTAGTTTAAAAATAATGCTATTTTTATTTCGCATACAGAACCGCTGTCTAATCGCAATAGAATTAATAGTAGAAGAAAATTAAGGAAGACTTAGTAGTGTAACAAATTAAAGGTTCGGCAAGCCTTTCTGGTTTACTAAAAATAAACAATGCAATAAAAGAATGTGAAAGGAAAAATATATTAAAATCTCGATGTTTCCAATTTTCAGGAAGAAAACATCAATATGTCAAAGGAGTGTTGTTGAAGAGGCTCGATGGAGGATTGCAAATATTGTAATTCGCTCTAGTTAGAAGCATCATAAACAGTTCGCCATAAACGTAGCTAGTTGCCGCGCATGCGATAGTCTGTCGATACAGCGGAGAAATATTTGGCAGGTTTGTTGCACGCGCGAACGGGTAATTGGCGTACACTCTCGCTCGCGTGCGCGCGCGCGCGCGCGTCCTCGTATATACACACGAGAGTAGGTAAATAATGAAGCCTGGAACGCGCGCCACGAAAATCCATGCACACACAACAGTTGGAGTTGACTCGACGGGACACGTGGTGGGTGGCATGGTGGGGGTGTGGGGGAGCAAGGGGGCGGTGATCGAGCGGCGGGGGGCGGGGCTGGAGGCGAGAGAGGGGAGAAAAACGAAGAAGAAAAAGAGCGACGGGGGTGAAAGGGGGGGTGTGCGAAATGAAAAAAAAAAAACGAAGAGGAAGAAGATGACGACGAGGGTCGGTAGATGCAATTGCGATATCAATGGCGCTGGGGGTTTCGCAGACGATGCAGCTGTGGCAGAGAAACGAGATTAACGCTATAAATACCATTGGTGGTCGAGCCAGGCCGTGTCTCTCGGCCGGCTGCAGAAACTGTTGGCGCGGACTGTACTCTTAAAACATTGGAAATAGTTATGGCAGCGGTGCTCATCCCGCGGCTACCTATACACCGACTCTTTTTCTTCGCTTTCTCCGTGTCGTCGTTTCATTCCGTCCCCCCTCCCCCGCCAAGCCACGTGTTATCGATTCAATTATGTAAGCGGCCTCTCTCTTTCTCTGTCTCTCACCCCCGTTCTCTCTTTCTCTCTCTCGATTGACAAGCGTACGCAGGCGGCTCGGTCATTAGCGAACTTTCATTCAAACGATCGGCTCCGTTTTTCCTGCTCGTTTTTTTCCCCACCGCGTCCGTTTCGTTTCTCGTCTTCTTCCTCTCCTTCTTCTTCTTCTTCTTCTTCTTTCTCGTTCGCTGCATCTTTATTTTTCAATCGTACCCCAGGCTATTCCTCTTCGTACCCCTTCTCATTCTCCTCCACCCAATGGTGATTTGTCGTTATCGCTGTTATCCTTGTTCGCAGCCGCCACCCCCCTCCCCCCTCTTGATAAAACGTGACGAGCGGTTCTAGCGGGTTTGTTTATTACCTCTGTGTCTATTACGGATCGCTGGTGCAGCGATCCTCGACGCCGATGCGCGAGCAGCTTGGCGCTTTTAGCACGGCGGTGTGGTTTTTTCACGTTGATTTTTCGACGGGAAATTAATTGTCTTTTTCGATTCTCTTTCCCTGTAATTCATCTCACCTTTTCATTCGGCAGACTTCATTATTCCAATATAGTTGTAATATCCCGAGAACAAAATCTGAATAAAATTTGTCTTCTCACCTTTAGAATTCCGCGCGCACGCCGGTCACGTTTCGTGTTTGGTAGGTTTAGCGCGAACGTTGTAAATCCACGTAACTGGTAATTCAGGATTAATTTTATTTTACCAGCAGTGGTCGTTAACTTGTGGTTCCTGCGACGATATAAATTTCCCTGTTACTGACAACAGTTACACAACGTCGGTTATCGGATTCTATTGAAAAATAAGCGAATAATGATTCATTTCGCGTTCTCTAGGTCGATCAAAATTTTGACGACAATCGAATGATTCGCTGTTGACACCGATAATTAAGTAACCGTGAGAAACAATGTAAATAGAATAATATCTTCAAGGACGACTTCTCGAAACATTTTCCTGACGCATAATTGTTTCGGTGAATAGTCCTCGTTGGCAATGTTTTCGTTTTTAACAGTCGCCTCTCGTTGCCAGTGTCTCGTTCCGACGCATTTTATACGTTTATAGTTTTATAGAGACAAGCACGCGGCCGCGTGCCGATCGGCTTATTATTTATGCTCGCTTGTCAGCCGTTGGCCAGCGGCGCTCAAACGATCTCGAGCGTGCCTCGCAATTCCATTCACATACTACACAAGCATCCGAATTCGGTGGCAGTAGCTTCTTACTCTAACTGTACACGGTTAGAGGTTACAAACGTGTGTACGGGTTAACGCGTCCCGACTCACCGTTCTCTCTTTCTCTCTCTCGCTCTCTCTTTCTCCTTGGTGAATAAAGAATCGGAGGAGAGGACGCGTGGGAATGGGAAACCCGATGGACCCGGCGTGGTGGCCGAGGCGAATCTTTTTACTCGGATTTATAAATATTGATTGTGCCGTTCCATTGCTTATCTTATCTACGATTTTATCTCGCCGGCGAGAATTGATGGATTACTCACGGAATTTTAATAGTTTCCCCAATAAATTTCCATTTGTACCGATACGCGACCGGACGCGAAAAATAACCGGCCAATAAATTCCTCCTTATATTGCGGCGTTCATAATTTTCCGTAGAATTCAATGGACGGTTTAGGCTCTCTGTTCGAATGCACCGGGTGGCACGAACAAAACCCGACAAACTCCGCCGAAATTTCAACCGTCGACAACACGGAAACGGTCACGATTGCGACCACGCTCACGACCATCTGAGTACACAAGATCCGTTCGGCGAGACAAGAAACTGTGCCAATTACAATTTCTAATTACATTAAAGCGTCGACTGGGTCACCGCGAACTGGATCAATTTAACGAGAAAAGAAGCCGTCGCAATTAAGAACGTAACAACTTCGTACATTTTTACGTGCTCGCGGATACGAGATTTTATCCGTTTTGCTCACCCTGTATGCGTCCGAGTGGACGCTGAAAATAGGAATACACGAGAGTCGGCGCAAGTGGCAACGCGGTCTAATAGAATGATGCAGCAACCAAAATATATATAAAGTATAATCGCCGTGCAGTTTATTTACATACTGACAGCGGACTTTGTGCATTTATGACGGAAATGGGTGTAACTTAATACGGCAAACACGTTCGAAGAATTTAAAAATATGTTTAACCTATAAACCCATTGCGTGACCATTTGGGATCGTGCACATTTTCACCAAGGATAAAAAGAACTAAATACGCTCGAAAATAGTGATATCTTTTCAATTGACCACAACAAGGATCAATTCTCCAAATTTACTTTAACTTTGGCAGAAATGGTCTTAAATATATAAATAACAGCCGTTCAGAGCAAAACTTGAGAAATAAAAATAAATTTCTATTCCGCTCCAGTTCGGTGCAATTCGGCTGGAGAATGTTTATTTCGCACAATGTTTGTCGACTAATTGGCAAGTTGAATGTCCTGAGCGTAAGCAGTTAAAAAATGCGTTCAGAGATCGCTTTGAAAAATTCCAAGGCCAGTGAATTTCGCTGGGAGCAGACTATATCCTGGCTAGCTGATAGTCCGAGGAGCGCGGTAGTTTCGCCTAATAGTTTCCCAAGAAACGGCTTGTAACAGTTTACGTGGCTCGCACACGTTCGAAGAGTTTAGTGCCTTCGGAGCGGGGGGCGCTGGAGGGAGTAGTCACGTCAGTGCTGATTATATCAGTGTGCCTGGACAGATACGTATTACATTAAACGGCTGACAGTGTTTACCGAATGAATCATGTAGAGTGCAACAATAAAACGATCTCGACGAAGAGCAACAGAAAAATAACGCGCGCGCGCGAAAGAGAGAGAGAGAGACAGAGAGGGAGGGGGGGGGGGAGGGGCACGAAACGAAGAATGGAATTTTTTTTCGCCTACTTTTACGTTGGCTCGATACGTCCGATGAATGTTCGATCGGAGAATGTTTGGTATTAATTGGGTACCGGTGCAAACCGACGCGACGTTGCAAAGTGACGCTAATGAATTATTAATCGATACACTCGGAACGCCGTCGACTGCAAATTTACTTCCGCCTGTGCACACACAGCCGACCGGCGCTCCGACAGCGGATTAAATTTGATAGCGAGGTTCGGGGTGGCGGAAACGGACGGTACGAAATTCTATTTCAATTTCTACGGGCCCTATGCCGTTCCCCGTGGGCCCTGGGACCCTTTAAACATGGCGAGAAAAGACGAATCTCCCCGGGGAGACGCGTCTCCTCCGAAAATAGGTCGAGCAAATGACTTTATGAACTTAATGAGCAGAAGAACCGCCCCATCCGCACCCCCTCCGTGCGACAACCACCCTCTTTATCGAAATAGAACGGCCGAAACCCTCCCAGCAAAGCGGCGGCGCGTGTCATACTCGTCGCCTAGGTGGTTGGAAATTTCTAACGTAAAATGAACGCTCATTTTTACCATTGAAGATCTCGCGGAAGGATTCGAGTGGCTAGAAATTTTAAAAATTGCTCGATTCTTGCGGCGTAAATGCACCCCTGTTGATGCGAGCGCCTCGAGCTTTATGCATCTGTCTCGAATATCATTTATTCTACTTTTCCATCATCATTAATTAGATTAATATTTAAATTAAGAGCTAACATTTGGCATTCGTGAGTGTTGAGCGTGTCGCCTAGAAATGAATATTTGACATTCGTGAGCGTCGAGTGCGCCGCTTAGAAATTAATATTTAAATTGCAAATGAATATTTGACATTGGTGAGTGTTCAGTGTACCGTTTAGCAATCAGTATTTAAATTAGAAATTAATATTTGACATTCGTGGGTGTTCAGTGTGTATCGTTTCGAATGGTTAATTGAAACAACGCTACGGGGAAAAGAATTATCCGGCGGAGATGAAATGCGAAAGTCGGTCGTTGCTTAATTAAGTAGATATTAGGGGTATCCATAAGTAATCTAATTCTTAATCTAATTCTTTTACAGTTTTCGGTAAAGCAGCCTGTGTTCGAAATATTCTAAAAGGTATAATTTCTTTTTACAACCCTGCAATAAAATGGCGACGTGCGTACCTTCCGAGGATCTTATTCGTCATTACATACTTTCTCATTTTCACGCGGGATTTAATACAACGGTCATAACAAAGAAAATTTGCGATGTTGATGGACATGTATTGAAGGTCAACAAGTGTCGACGTTGGTTCAGGAGGTTTTCTGCTGGTGATTATGATCTTTCTGACAGGCCTCGAAGCGGACGAGCAGTTGAATTTGAGAATGACACCCTAAAATCTCTAGTGGAAGCTGATCCAAAATTAAGTATACAAGAATTATCGAGAAGCCTTGGGTCCACATGGTCAACTATACAAAGGCACCTACTCGAAATCCAGATTTCGTAGAGATCCATTTCTTAGCAGAATTGTTACCGGAGAAGAAATAGGATTCTTTACGATAACATAAATCGTTCCAAGCGATGGCTTTCTGCAAATCAAACGGCAATATCAACCCCTAAGCCTAGCTTATCACTAAGGAAGGTGTTACTGTGCCTTTGGTGGGACTGTCGTGGCATAATTCACTTTGAGTTGTTGAAACATGGAGAAACAGTTACTGCTGAATTGTGTTGTCAACCATTACAACGACTGTATTCAGAACTACTGAAAAAGAGGGCATCTTTGGTTCACAGAAAAGGTGTAATACTGCAGATTGACAATGCCCGGCCCCATACAGCGAAACTCACTCAGGAAACAATCAAAGAACTGCAATGGCAAGTTTTACCGCGCCCCCCGTACTCACCGGATATTGCTCCCTCTGACTATCATCTTTTCAGATCTCTGGAGCATTCTTTAAGAAATAAAACATTCACTTCTGCAGAAGATGCAAGGAGACACCTTGGGTCATATTTTGCTTCACGAACCCTGGATTTCTATAAGAGGGGGATTGAAAATTTGCTGGACAAATGGCAAACAAATGGCATACAAGCGGAAAGGGGGTGATTCTACGCAAAAAAAGAAGCCGAAAGTATAGAATAAAAATGTTTCGTTTGAGGCTTTGTTTTCGAGAAAATCGACTTTGAATCGTTGTCTCGATGGATATTATCGCAGTTTAAGTTTGTTTTTGCCGTAACGGAAAATTAGGAATACATAATGAAATACTATGAAGTAATCGTAAAGTTGATTATTACAAAAATTGCTGAAAATGTTGTCCATTCTGCCGATCTACAGTGAGATCCGTTATAACGAGACGTGATCAAGTGCACGCGTACTTTGCGAAAATTCAAAGTCGATTTTCTCGAAAACAAAGCCTCAAACGAAAAATTTTTATTCTATATTTTTGACTTCTTTTTTCGCGTAGAATCACCCCCTTTCCGCTTGTACCACCAGTTACCAATCACCCTGTATAATGAATTAAGAAATAAAAACTTGAATTTACTACAAAGTTTGTTTTAGATTTCAAACTAATTGATTACTTATGGGCCCCCCTAATATATTTGTTTACCGTGCGATTCCGTCAACTTCGACGATGGGACTCCGTCCGGTTTTTGCGACAGGACGCTCAATTATGCTTCAGGGGACCGACCGGTTTTCCGTGCGAACGGCATTCGCGCGCCGCTCATAAGCGTCGATCCTTTAACTGCGAGTAATTAGGCTCGCGAGAAAGGTGTAACACCGTGAAGCGGGACGATTAAAGGTGACTAAACTCCCATGCGTTACCTCCGGCTGTCAGGATCGATATCATTTCGCGTAACGAAAGTTTAAACAATATCGAGGAATTAAAAATCGTATTGGGGACACGTGGCTCTACAAGCACGTGGATTTTGATAAAAATCCCGTGTGTATGTGTACAGTGCGATCACTTGCCGTGAAACGACCCACATACGTATTTTACGAGGCAGTAAATGTACAGTAATTCCCCTATGCACTGTGATAACAAAAAAAATTGTTTATAAAGACATTTAATGCCGCATGAATATGCACAGTCGTTTCATGCAACTTTTTCATCGTATTGCAATGCAGCAATCTCTCGTAATTCGATAACAATAGACGAAGAATTTGCAATGCTTTTTTTCTCGGTCTTTAAAAAATACAGCTACAGTGTTTCACAATCGAGGAACATTTACGACTACTTAGGTCGGTTAAAGTAATTCGACGAGTGGCTCTAAACTCTCGACCGCTAAGAGTTTGAACAATAAAGATAAGCCTCTTATCTGCTTCTCTTGTTTCTTTTTATTGTGCCTCGTTCTTTAGTTATATTTCGTCTTCGAGGAACTAGAAACTAGATGCACGACTTCAAGATAAAGTAATAAAGAATAGGAGTAGTTTTTTTTTTAAGGTGAATTTTAACGGACCATGTTTTCTTCGTGCTACAAATTTGTCGGTCGCAAAATATATTGAAATAATATACCCGAGTAATTTGTTGCAGGAATGTATACTATGTTAGTTTAGGTATAGTGTGGGTTAACTTCGCCAACTGCCTCCGGCTATGCCCCGCCATTGTACGAGACTCTAGATTGTACTTTGCAACCCCCGAATACATTGCCACCGAACAACATCGCCAAATGTTATTCCCTGCATTTACCACAGAAAATTCAATCACGGTTTTAAACGGCAATTAAATCGTTCGCATTTCATTTCACGGATAAGAATTGAGAAACAAAAATTCGCACAAAAATTCAGATGTAACGTTAACAATTACCGATGAAATATTCTTGCTTTTAATAGTAGAACCGTAAACAAAAATTCAATATTTGTCCCTGTGTTTAATAAATGCCGCAACTCCTGATCTGTTGCGCTCATCTGGGGGAAAAAAAAGAAATGTTTGTGCCCCTTGAAAATTTTTCGGAGGAAGTTTAATGGAGGCTGAGTGAAGTATTATGTTTATTGGATTGGTCGGTGAGATAGTATAGCGTTTCACGTTGTTTTATCTGCGCTAATGTAAAAGCATGCAGGTGATACAAGGGCCACCTGGATTTCATCGAGTGTTGCCATATGCCCTGAAACCCCTGCGCTTTCGTACGGCGTGGATACGATTACCATAAGCATTTAGGGTAAATAATAACGTATAAAAACCAGACGGTAGGTGGAAATTTAATTTGCAGCGCACACTTCGTCTGGCTCGTAATCTTATCGTATCTAATAAATCCTGCTTACGTAATCCACCGACGTGGAGTCCACTGGCGAAGCTGTGAATTTTGCAGATTATTAGAAAAAAAAAAAAAAAAAAGAAGACAAAAACATCCGTAGAATCAGAAATCCTAACCGCGGCTGTTGCGTAACCTGCTATCTCGCATCATGAGAATAAACTGTATTAATTGGTGAACGGGGAACGAGCGCAGAATTATACATACTGTTGCGGTTTGCGTAAGAAGCAACATTTATCTCTGCGAAAAATTACAAATTCCAGCTCAACTTATTCCATCGAAAGGTTGCAGTTAATTCGTGTCGTAATTGTTAATTTACATCGTAAGAGGAATTATTTATGAATCGAGACACGAGGGAGTCTTTTAAACGGTTTCACAACAACGTCAACGTGTATTATCGTCTCATTCAGATCGGAAAATGAAATGTTTACACATCGGAGTCAACACTTGTTTATCGATTCGAACTTACACAAGGAAGTCTATCGAGTCAAACAAAAATTTAGTAGATTAGATAAAGTTCAATAAAATTCGCTTCACGAATCGATAAAAAAAAAAGAAAAAAGAAGAAATGTTACAAGTTAGTGAAAGCAACGGAACGGTTCGATAAAATTCGCTGTACGGATCAATTAAAGCGGAACGAGCTCGGAAAAAGAATTACAAGTCGATAAAAATGGAAAAACAATTAAATAAAATTCACAGGATAGTACACTTTCACAGAATGACTTTTAAATGAGAACAGCCAATTAATAAACAGTAAACAACGACTGCACAACATTCGCTGTATAGGACGGTTAAAAAACGAAATCAGTTCAGAAGAAAAATTACAAGTCAAACAGAAATAGCTCCAAATAAAGAATCGTGAATTCTACGTTAAAGAACGATTCGGTAGAGCCCGCTGATAAATTAAAAAACGAAATCAATCCAAAAGAGAAACGGCAGAAAGGTTAAATCGAATTTAATAAAAATCGCCTCAGACACGGCCGAAAACAAGTCCACCAAAAAGTAACAAATTAATCAAAGCGATGAGTTCAATTCGCGGTGCGTTTTCACAGAAGAAAGGGGTGGTTCCCGGGTGTGTAATCGCTGGTGTGTCCGATATCAGGGGTGGAAAGCGGTCATCTGTGGGGTTGGTTTCGCGGGAGGGGAGGAGATGGAGGGGGGATGGCTAGTAATTTCTGTGCAACGAGGCTAGCTGAAAAATTCGTGATCCGGTGTTATGAGAATATCGTGTTCCCGTGTCCGTTGCCTTAAAACGTAACACGAGCGCGCACGTGCACCTTCCCCTTTTTTCCTTGTTCCCTTTCGGCTCGAAGGTTCCGCCGAGGTTCTGCTCTTCGTGTTTTCGAGGCGGGCCCCCTGTACGCCCCCGCAGCGAAGGGGGCACCCTGCCCCAGAGGAAAAACAGCCGGGACTATTACATAAAACCCCGAAGAGGCGCAACGGTCGGAATGTTACGGTACTACGGGCCAGAGTCGCTCAGATTAAGACTTGTCTCCCCACTCTACCTTCCCTTTCTACGACGCTGTTCCCCTCCCACGATTCCGCCGAGGGACGGTCACGTGACGCGTTGCGTATCTGGCATGTGTCACAAGTCACGTGACTAATCCGGTACTGGCCTGGTGGGGGAAACTTTCTCCCCTCGAATCGATTCCCCTGATCTGATACTTTATTAGGCAGTTATGTGTAAGGTATTAACCCGTTATTTTACAATTTTCTCTACCGTTATTGCCTTCCTAGAGGAGTGGAATTTTATTTCAGTTTAACAGAAATAACAGGGATGTTCGGCAGATTTTTTTTAACCCTTTGCATTCGAAGCTATTTTAACACCAAAACGAAACATTTCTTCCGACCTAGAATATTTATCTTTTTATTTATTTTTTTCATATTATACATACGAGAACGTTGCAACTTACTCGTACAATACCGAAGTGTTTAGTAATTTATTAAATACAAACAAATTTGATAATGCAAAAAATATTTTTAGTAAAGATACAGCAATTTTTAGTGGCGCCTTACAGAGTCGCCAAGGGTTAAATCTTAAAAATTATAAACGAGTTTCTACTGCATTTTCGTTCATGCACGCGCGATAACGTAGCAAAAATATATAGGATTCTGCTTAACAACGAAGTGACCAAAAACATCTTGCTGCTACCAGAAAATTCCGGTACCCAAAAACAATCCCGAGGCATGAAACGAGAATGGAAGAGCATAGAGCGAACCAGTTCCATTTTTCAACGCAGATTCGCATTCCCGGCGAAACAAAGAACATTCGACTTCGCGGAATCGGGCGCGGCGTTTAAAATTAAAACGATCGAACATACACGCGCGCGCGCGCGCGCACAGACCGTAGGTCCGGGGGTGAAGCGGGGGTGAGAACGAGGGGCTGGCGAAGGGCTCGAGAAACAAACAGGCGGGCGAGTTTGTTTCGTAGAGAGCTGGCTGCTGTTTCAGTTTCGCTCATTATCATCCAGATGTACGGGTACTATAGGGATCGCAGGGATGCTCGGGACGCGAAAATATCGATCGACGAACACGGCGGCCACACGGGCCTCGCGGATCCTGTACTTTATTTCGTGATTAATCGCGGCCGGCGATTATAAATAAAACTAACATGCAAATTGGCTTGCGAGGGGTGCGCGAACGGGAGCGCAGAGGCTCGAAAACTGAACGAGAACTGTTTAATAGTCATGAGCGCGAAATGTGTGCCGGCGCTCTCTCCGGTGTCCTTGACTCGACGCGCCGATTGATAAAACTATAGACGAAAATAGATTGTTTACTTTGCTTATCGATCAATTAGAACGGGTCGACGTGACGGGAAGGAGAAGACACCCAGCAGCCGCACCGAAAAACTCATCGCCCATCTCTCTTTCTCTCTCTCTATTTCTCGTTACTCTTTTTTATTTCGTAAACAACGCGACGATGGAACAACGGAGAGATTTTATAACAAAGCTGTTCTCTCTCTCTCTCTCTCTCTCTTCAGAGCGAAGCACCCGCCGAATTTTAATCTCGTAATTTCTGTCCCTTTTTTTTCCTGCGGAATATTCCATCGCCCGGAATCGAATTTTTTTATTAAGTTGACTACCAGCTTCCTCTGTCTGGTTCGGTTTTTGTTTTATTATAGGCTGCAATTGAATTTTTTATTTGGCATTTGCGATTTTTTCTTTTTTTTTTCTTTTTTGAACGATGCTACGCTTTTTAACGTGCCCCGCATAACAGGAGAATTGCTCTGTTTTTGGGAGCCAAATGCATTCTGCATCAACTCTTTGCGTTTCTATTGTTACCGATGGTCGTTCTATTTTATTTCATTCGTACGATGAATTATATTGCTGCATGTTTACCTTGTTCTTTTCAACCCTTCGGTAATAAAATGAAAAATAAAAAGTAAATAATGTAGTAGTATGAATAATTAATATAATTGGCGGTATTTTCAGACAGTAATCCTGCTCGTGCATTTCCTATTCAGATTTCTATTGTTACCGTTGATCGTTCAATTTGATTTCGGCCCTAGTACGGTAGCAAGTACTAGCTATCATAACAGTAAGTTCAGAAATTACGATTTTTACAGCAATATGTTAAACGACAAACATTGACGTTATTACGTGTTCGAAATACTTCGATCTCCTCGGAGCCCATGATAAAGTTCTTTTCCACTGTGCAGTTTCGTTTTGCATAAAATTTGCGCAATGAAACCCCTTCCGTTGTTTGCTTCTCTTTACCATTCGACGATGCTGGAAATTATTTTCGAAACATATCGAGTAACATTCGAAGCTCGATCGGACAGAATAAACATAACCGTGTACAGTTGTATATAAATGCATATTGTTAAAACGAATATTGTTTTCAGACAATGGTTTCATTCGACTAGGAATCGCGAGCAGGGCGAGTCGGCAATTATACAACGGACAAAGAGTAAATTGTTTAAGCGGGCACGGGACTATTCATAAATATTGAACGGCGCGCCGCGGTTATTATAAATAATGCATAGGCAGAGGATGGGGGAGAGAGAGAGAGAAAGAGGGGGGAGGAGAGACAGAGTAAAAGAATACCTGCTCCGATGTTCCAGGTTAATCGGGGGCCCCAATAATGCCAATTATATAATTGTTTGCCGATAAAGCGACGAAATTAAGTTATTTCTCGTGTAATCGCAGCCGGCAGCCGTAAAAGGGGAGACTACGCTAAGTAATTCCGCTGATTCGAGTTCGTTTACGTAAGAGAGGGCGGAAAACGTTAACATTTTCTTCTGGGATCGCAAACTGTGAGAAGACGACGAACAAGTAGAATCAGAAGAAGAGGACGCAGAAGAAAAAGAGGATCTCCGCGAAGAAAAAAGAAGGGCCGTGTGCCTGCAACGTTTAATTGCAACTATCGATCTGTTACATAATTAATGAACTTGCTCGTTCTTTGTCGACTGCAAGAGTCCGGGGATTAAAAACAAGGTAGGACAACAAGCAAGCTGTAGCAGATCCCGTTTTTACGATGCCGGAGCTTAGGAAAAGTAAATTGCAACGATCAAGAGAGGGGAGAACAATCCGATTTTCTATAAATGGTTCAGTTTCTTTCTCTCGTTCTTGCCGGTCTCATAAAATATTCAAGAACTCCCGCAACTTTCCGCACACTTTAATATTATCGCCGGCAACGACGACAGCAAACCGTGTAATACAGTTCGCAACAACGGACTCTATGTTTGTTCAATTAAATTCCCGCTCGACGTGTTTCTATTCAACGGAAACCGTTGCAACAGATGCGCCCAGGTGGAAAATATTCGATCGAATTAAACACACACAATCGATTATCAACGCCGCGCGGGACCGGTTCTTGTCCACGTGATATGGAAACGCGCGGATTTTCTGCCAATAAAATGCGACGTAATGTGCTTTTGTGCTGTTTCAATAAAAAATGAGAAACATGCGATTATATTTTAACGGTCTCTGCAACTTTTTCGATAGATAAACGGACTTTCAAAAATCGAATGGCGACTCTGAGGCGTCACAAAAAATTGCTATTCAAAAATTGTATTGCTTCTGTATTGTCAGTAGACTGCGGAAGTTTGCGCATTTATAACAATTTTTCAAGAAGTCCGGGTACATAAAATACGATAGAATTCACTTGAATCTAGGACAAAGGCTGATCCCACTAAATAAAATTGTGATTTCACTTTCTCAAAATTTATCTTGAAAAATTAAAAATTGCATGAACAGCAGTCTAATTATCAGTTTCACGAAATGAAAGAATATTCCAAATCGGAAGAAATGTTTTGGAGTCAGAATAGCTTCGAGCGAAAATTTCATTTAACCCTTTGCACTTGAGTGGTGACGCTGAAGCACCACTAGAAATTATTGTGGAATTATTTCAAAGAAATTCCAAAAAATATTACAAAATTTGTATTTAATAGATCACTAAACATTTCAATATTATATGTGGAAATCGGATCAGTTTCGTATGAATAAAACGAAAATATTCCAAGACGGAAGAAAAATTTCGTTTTAGAATGAAAATAGCGCCGAGTGCAATTAATTTGATGCGACTTGATCTAGTTGGTGCAGTTGAAAAATAATAATTTTCCCGACGGGTGGCGTTCTTTCAGACCGGCGGAAAAATCTGTGCACGTCGGAGCAAATATTTCTACAAGGCGTTGTGTGTGTCCCGATATCGAACGAGGCTACGCCAATGCGCGTAGGCGTGACTAAAGGAATCTCCGAATGCTTTCGATCGACGTATTTCGTCATTTAACTTTCCAGCGGGATCAAGCAATTTCACAAAATATACGGGAGGGAAAACTGGCTCTCTTGAACACACACCATCGATACGAGAACTAATGGCCGTTTTCTCAGCGGTAAATTGTCTAATATCAACCTCTCGAAAAATACTCCAACGAGTCAGAACCACGATATTTTCCTGTTAACAATATTCGCCCCGCTGATATTTAAACGATACTACCTTGAACTCTTCGACCCTCATTCTCTATCATTTTTGTATTCACGTCCCCGGATAACGCCACAATTATGGTCGGAACAAATCGAAGGAGCACCATACCTGCAAGCAGAACAGAAAATTGTACAGTGTCGATCGCCATCAACGAATTTTTTAGTAATTTTTAAATTCCATAAAATCTGTTATCGATAATACGCTATTTTCGAAAAACCGATTCTTTTATTTTGAAAAGTATGTCGCCTTTTGAAATACGGAATTATCCGGATAATTAAAACTAAGCAGACCCTCCGACAACTAAATTAACAGTTATTTATAAACCATTTTCGTTTCCGCTGTGAATTACAGACATAAACATGCAGAAAGAAGCATAAAGCGAAGAATCCCGGCTTTGCCGTTTTTATACGGTTCCAGTAAAAATACGTTTTTATTATCCGGAATTTAATAAGCAATATAAAACGATGCATTTTGGAATTATTCCGCGCGGCTAGCTCAAACAGTAAAACGAAATATATATATATATATATATATATATAATAAACGATAAGGCATACTAAATCTTATTTGAAAAGCTTTCCCCGCCTCGGAAGACAGAGCGCGCGCGCGCTCGCACAGATGCAAAAAACCGGGTGGGATAGAAACATCAGGGGAATACGTATGCCGCATTTATTTTCCATTTTACTTCTCTTTCCTTTTTCCGGTTCATTTTAGTTGCATCATTTTATTATTCGCGTAACATCGTTACTTCTATCTCATTTTATTTCCATATTACTCTTGCTTTATTTTCCCCGTTCGTTCCGACTTCATGGTGCGCGCGCGCACGCGGCGCTCTGCTCGCTGCCTGCATAAATACGATATTATTATTATTACTTTAGTTAGAAATAAACTACAACGTCTGAAATGTATACTGTTTAATTTTGACACGACAACGGCTTGCATTATTCACGACGATAACAAACAGCATTCGAAAGAACAATAATGTGGAAATGCGATATTGCGCGCTTCGAATATATTGGACGTGAAATCAGTGAGGGGAGGAATAGCGTAATTTTGATACGATGATAGATTCCGTAATTTCTGGCGATAACTACGTCGATGATAATAATAACAGTAATCGCAATAACAATAATAATAATAATTATTATAATGGTAACGGTAATATAATTCCATTATACGCGCATTAGCAGATGCAATAGAGAGATCGTACAAACGATAAACGGAATAACATTCGCGCGAAATGCGAGGTTCAGCTTAATTGCTGTTTAAATACCTAACCTTCCTGCTGTGTTCTATTAAGTGGATACTCGGGTGTCTGACGGATCACCTGGTTCACGGAACTTTTCTTTTTTTTTTTCTTTATTTCGCGAGGAAGATGGATACCGGCGTTGTTGCAGCGGCGAGGAAACCGCGTTAAAGAAATCATTTATTTCTAAGTGGAGCGGACAATCAAGAACTTCGGTCCCGCAATGTCTTTCGCTTCGGAGATTCGAACAAATTAGATAACATAAATAATATCGAACGGTCCCTCGGCTGTTCGCGATTCAAAGTATTCTTTTCGGAACTGCTTGCTCCTCAACACTAGAACAACCATGCACTGAATGCAACCGGCATATATTGCCTTATAATAACAACAAAATTGCATTTGTTTAGATTTCGTAGCAGTTCGGTTTAAATATCTGCTTCGATGGAGAAGTTTAATGAAAAATTTTCTCATGGAAACGTATTTATAAATTCAATATTTCTAGAAGAAAAAATAAGGAGCAAGTCATTTTGACTCACGCGGTAGTTCCAGTGTTAATTTGCGCGTGCGTCTATCACGGATGAAAAGCCTAATTAACCTATCCGAACGGTGATTTTCCAGTGGTCGGGTGCCACCGTGAAAACAATTAAGCGTGTATAAAATTCGTTCGAGGCCGTTGACCTCTCGAGGCGTACCACGGGCACATATGATTTAAGTTATGCTACTAGGAATAATGACGGCATTAAAGAATTTCCGGCAGCTAAATAAGAAAACCGAGAAACGGCCGAGGAATGCTGGGCGGGCATAAGGGACGAGTTGACTCGTCTCGGCCGATATAGAGATAAAAAGAGAGCCCAACCCTTGTGAAACGTTTTTCGAAAACGGTACTTCTTTTCTAATGTTCCCCGGCTCGAAAGTCAGAGGATCGCCTTTCTTTTCCTGTTCTGGTGAAAACAGTTTCACGTTGTTACTTAATTGTGCTCAGAACACTTGCTCCTCCCCTTGAATAATCTTAAGAAATCTCTGACCAAAATTATTTTTCAGCCATTTAAAAATTGTACAATACAACAGTATTTTGCAATTCTTGCAATTCTTTGCCATAAAATCCGCAGCCCCGTCGTATTGAATCATTACTCGCGCGGTTCAACAATTTCACAAATTTCCGACAACATACCTCGTGGTAAAACGAAGATAACATTCCAAATTAACGAGGAACTATAACTAATTACGTCCCTTGAAAATCCTATTGATTCAGCCGTTCGAAATAAAGAAACAGCTGTAGAATCGAATAAATTATACCGAGAAATACGTTAAAACCCGAGTTTCTCGTGCACGAGGCGTTTCCTACAGGAATCAGTTTCGGGTTCGAGCCGAAAGTCGTCCCGAAGTAACTAGAATCGAACAATTTCGGAAACGGGCCGGGCCGGGTCGGGTCGGGCCGGGCCGAGTCTTCGGGCTAGCTTTCGGAAAAGAAAAACGAGTGGCGTGCACCCGAGGGATCGAAAAAAAAGATAGGATATGGGGCAATGGCCCCCGAAGCCCACCACCCCCCACCCCAGCCCCTTGTCTCATTGTATACCCTCTCCGCGTGTAATCGCATATATACCGAGCTGTCCAAGCCCTCCCTTGTTCTCTCTCTCTCTCTCTCCCTCTGCTTCATTCCGCTTCGCTCTGTTCCTCTCTCTTTTTCCCTCTGTTTCACTCTGTTGTACTCTCGTTCCCACTGGTTCACTCTGTTTCATTCTGTTGTACTCCGTTTCCCTCTCCCTCCCGCCGTCTCACTCTGTCCCACTCTGTTTCTCTTTCCCTCTCTCTCCCTCTCCCCTCCTTCCCGTCACCACGTGTGTCCATGTATCTCTCCCCTCTCGCTCCTGTTGCTCGTTCTCCCTTTCTCCGCTGCAGGTCCTCCTCTCCTGTCCCTCTCCCTCTCCTCCAGATGCTTCAACCCTGTCCTTGTTCCGCTTCGAGGCACTTCTATCCGTCCCGCTCGCACCCTCTCCGGAATGAGTTTTACTAAGCACTTTAAAGCTACCGTCACACCGAGAGTGACTCACCGCGGGACATAAAGGACCGATGCATAACCGAGAGATGAACGATACACGGAACCTCGTGTGACTTTCTCCGGCCCCGGGACCCTGTTCATTCGGCCCCGGGACCAGCTATCGTCGCAGCGGTTTTCTCGGCTACTTCCGCTCTGCCGTCGAAATTCGAGTGTTCGGCATTTTCGGGAATTTTTTTTTTTTTTTGTGAGCTACAGAGATCCACAAGCCGAGGATTTATAAATTTTGTAACAGAATTTCGGGGGGCTCCGTGCAGTGGAATTTTCTGGAATTTCGGTGCTCCGTTATCGATACCTTGGAAAATATTTTTGGGCACTCGTAGAAATGTTCGAGCCACGCGCATGTATAGAAATAATGATTGTAGCAAAAATAATAGACTCCCATTTGTCACTACACACGATTTGCATAAACACGAGCGATCGACCCGGAGCAGTGTGTAATTTAAAATTAATTTCCCGCTTGAGAAGATCGTAAAAACATCGACCGAATCGTGTCCGAAGGAAAACACAATAATAAAATATCCAATCGATCATGTTCAGCATCGGCGTGCCCGTGCGGAAGGTGTTCGAAAATTGTGGCACAACATCAACCAAGAAATATTCGCGGCTCGCCGACGGAATATAGAAAAGCGACTTCCCCCCTGTCGGGCCGGTGAAAAGAAAATAGAAATAGCCGATCGGTGCTTTGCATGAATAAAATATTAACATAGAAATCGAGTATCCGTGTTTCCAGCAAAATGCGATACAAGAAAGTTGTTCGGATAGTTGCTCGCCCGCCCGGTTGCATAGTTCTCCTGATTAACTTCACGTTCCAGCGAGCAGCGTCTTATTTTATCTCCGGTCGCGGAACGTTTATTATTTAATGTTTCCCCTCGGCGATTAAATATTAGAGCTGACGAAATTGCTCGGCCGGAGAGCGAGAGAGAGAAGATGCCCGTCCTGTTAATTCGCTCGCCGTTGAGAGAGAGAGAGAGAGAGAGAGAGAGAGAGAGAGAGAGAGAGAGAAAGAGCACTTTGCCGCTACTGGGGTAGTTTTGTTAATATTCGAAGGGAACAATGATCGTTTTGTATCAAACGGTGCCTGGCTGGCACTCGGTTTTAGGAGAGGGAATTAAGAAACTGCCTTTAACGGGCGAGTTTCCTGCTTTCTTGGCTTTATCGGGATAATTTGATTAGAGTTGTAAATGGGACTCGGTTGGCTCGGTGTTTAACGACTCTCCGGCCAGTGGTTCTCCCCGCGAGGAACGAGGCGAGGAGAATCATTCTCCGCCACTATGCTCAACCAATCCCCCCGGTTGCTCTTTATGCCGCGTGTCCACTTCGAGGCTTTTACACGAGATAGTAAAGCCCGATAGTCGACTATCCTCGCCGTGATTACGACTGGTTTATTTCAATGTAGAACACCGCATACTGTTCCACCCGGGCGGAATTACCGCGACTCGTTCTCATGACGTCGAGCCTCGCAGTTAACCCGGCAAAACAAATTAACCGGTCGTTAACGGTCAACCTAAACGCCACGGTTTCTCTCTCTCTCTCTCTCTCTCTCTCTCTCTCTCTCTCTGCCGATTTATCCACCGATATTTTTACGGCCAAGTCGATTTTAATTGCCACCGCGACGGGAAATGACGGATTTCGGATTCCTTCGTTCACTGTCGAAAGAAACTTCACAAAATTAATTTTTAGTACAAGGTATTGAGCAGACCAAATTTTATTAGGATCTGTGCGATGTGAAAATTTGTACCCTTATATTGTTTTGACCTTGTGTGGTTTTTATGGACATTAGCGTGGCACTCAACGTGTAAACTATTTCTACTAGGTCGAACGAGAGGATCGATTGTGACAGTAGAGAGTTTAAAAATATGTGAAATGAAATTGGTAAGTAAAAAAGCGAATGGCTTTAACGATGACCGCCATAAAATTATTATTAAAGCACCGCGAGAGTTGATCTGAGTGTTGGGAATGTTGTTATAAGATTGATCGAGTTATATTTACAGTGGAGTTAATATTAGATTAGAAGCCAAATAAATTGGTCAGAGTTTCGAATTTTTAACGAAATGACGAACTAGACTCCTTGATATTTTCTGCATGAATCTTCTTCAATTTATGCTACGAGCGACGACGGTTCGATAAAATCAAGTCTTTGGAAGGTTGCCAAGTCAATGATTAATAGAACGAAGCAAAATATGTAACCAGATTCAAGTATTGTAATAACGTGATGTCACTCGATGGAGGATCTCGAGTTCTCTGATTTATAGACACTGGAATTGTGGGTACACTTTAAAAATACATTACTTCGATCCGTCATAAAGCTTACGATTTTAATCAAAAAATAACAAAGGGGTATTTCGAGCGTTCGATATTTTTGACACTGATTTTTTCTGATTCACGCTACAAAATTAGATTTATGGAAGATCGCCAGGCTAATCATGAAGAGAAACAAATAAAACAGTCGAATTCCAGTTCTGTGATAATTTTACGCCATTCGGTAACGGGATTTAAATTTTCATGATTTATAGACGACAAAATTATGAAGATGCTTCTGTAGGAGATAAGAGGGTAGAATTGACAGAATGTAAAATGAAGCTTGCAATTTTGATAAAAAATAATGAATCGGTATTTCAACTATTCAACGTTTCTGGCATTAATTTTGTATCAACCGACGCCATAAAATCCGGTCTTTCGCGGCACGACGGGTTCAACGATGAAAGGAACGAAACAAAATAATTGGATTCGAGTTCTGCGATAATTTGACGCCGCTGGATGACGGAGTGTCTGACACCCGGCCAGACCGAGCCTCGGTTTAAATATCGGGTTCGTTGAATGCAGAGTCTTCGGCGCAGACAGTGGTATAGAGGAAGTTCTTGATGGGTTTATTACATAGCCAGCCACACGGTTTTCCCCGAGCAAATATTCCTCCGACCCGAAACGAAACGATTTATTTCGGCGGAGTTTCTCGGTCGATATCCGAGGTTCGAGCGGCTCGGAATCGGTTACCTCGTCTGCCGATTGTCGAAAGCTAACCTTTCACGTACATCCTACCTAACCCTGGACACTGTAATTCGTTCAATTGGGGTTTCCAATTCATTGCGGAACTCCAAAATAATTTGAAGCGAATTAGTACAAATTCAATTCGTTACTGCGCTGGAAAGTTAAAAAGCCGATTTCAAGAAACTTCTCTTTCCTCGTCCCATCGATCGGTCCTACTGGTTTCAAGCGAAAATTCACTGAGGAATATCCAAATAATTTAAAGAAAATTTTAACTAATTTTTTTCTAAGAAAATTTAATTTAGTATAGAATTCATAGGTGTCGCAGACTCCTCTACTGGAAAATTAAGTATCAGATTTCAGAAGATTCTTTCACCCTTGTTTCTCTAATTGGTGAAATCCGATATTTAAAGCAAGAACTCATTGAGGAATTCTGAAATAATTGAAAGAAAATCGAAACAATGTTCAATTCATAGTCCTCGTGTACTGAAAAATTAAAAATTAGATTTTAGGGAACTTTCCTCACCCTTGTCACCCTAATTGGTAAAATCGGGTATTTAAAGCAAAAATACATCGCGGGGATTCAAAAATAATCTAATTCAAATTGAAACAGTACAAATTCAATTTTTGGGCCTCGCAGACTCTCGGTGTAAAAATTAAAAACCGGACTCTAAAAAACGTTTCCAGCCCTTGTCTTCCTAATTGGTTAAAGTGGGTGTTTAAATTCGTTGATAAATTCCAAAATCAAGCACATTGAAGAAAATTCAATAGTCATGGACTTGCCGCCCTTGTTCCTCTCAATTTGGGTAAAGAGAACGTTCAGGATGAAAATGCTAGAATACAGAGAGAGAGGGAGAGAGACAGAGAGAGAGAGAGAGAGAGAGAGAGAGAGAGAGAGAGAGAAAGCACTCAGTTTTGCACGTGTATTCGTTACGCGGTCACCCCGGTTTGGTCCGAAGATTTATTCGGATCTCGTCGGTATATTACAGGCGAAATCGATACACAAACACGTTCTCGCACGGCTGTTCCTATTTTCCCTCGGATTTAGATGGCCGTCGCAGGCGGCTGTTTGTGAGACAGCCTTTAGGTTACACGTGCGCGCACACGTCGACGCGGAGGGTCTCTTGAATAGCGATGGGCGCGCGGTCCGCCCCTCTGTTTCGCCTTTGCAATCAATTCTTTTTTTAAAGAAGCCCCTAATCCTTTTAAACATCGCGCTGACTACGGGAGAAAAACGCTAAGCCTCTTCGACACTTCTGTCAACCGTCGATATCCCTCAATTTTTAAAACGAAATTACCGGCTGGCTGCCGCGCGAGCGAACGGCTTCATCCAGAAAATTACCGAGCTGCTTCGAACCCTCGAAAAATGCCCGGGAATCGGATGAGATTGCCGATTGGACCGTCTTATCTGTTGACGATGCGAGATCAGCATGGAAATTACTCTTTCCAATTAATTTAAAAAAATTTCAGCACTTTTATTTAAAAAAAAAATCGATCAACGTCTTTCGAGTATTGGACATTTTAAAATCGAAATTTCCACTTCTGGACGCTGCAGAGCACAAACTCGAGCATAAAGTGCACTAATTATTTTCACGCGCGAGTGAATTACTCACAAAAAACTGATTATTCAAATACTTTTTCTTCTCATTCGGGGAAAACCGATGCAATGATTAAAAATAAATATGCGAGAGAAATAAATGGGTAAATTTCTCAACTGTCAGTAAATAGGATTAGTTTCGTCTGCATAAAGTTGAAAAAGAATAAAAAGAATATGAAAATGCACGGAACTTGGAGAAGAAATGTCGCAGAGTGTAAAAGGTTAAAAATCTAAAATGTTGAGGATGATCTTAAGAGTATACAGAGCGAACTGACGAGATCGCGAGCGTGAGGACGGTGTTCTAGTTTCGCAAGGGGAAGCGAAATTTTGATTTTCTGAAATCTGATACTCTTGATCTGATCGCGAGAGGTTCGAGTCCCTCGCTACTCGGAGCTCACCTACGCGACGGGAGAGGAATGTATGCGTGTATACACGAGTGAATCAACACAGGGGAACGCACACAAGGCCGGATACACGTGTATGCAGGCTCGATACACGATATACGGGGAATTTGACTGAGGTACGTTACACGCACACCCCTCTCCTCGCCTCTCTGTAACACGAATCAGCGAATAGGCACACTTGACTCGTCAGCGCATCGCCTCACGCTACACTTGCGAAGGCATTTAACCCTTTGCGGTCCCAGCTTCTTTCTCTGTTTGCAGTCTTTGTCAATCGTTCGAGAAATATGCGCCGCTAAATAATTCTCCATCGCTACGCGGGCTCTTTGCATTCGAAACACGCGATTGGTTGAAAGCGAACCGACACGCTGCCGTACGTACACCACATACACACCGTTGCCGTCGCACTAAACGTTCGCGCAAACAATATTCACTGTTTACGATCTGTGTACAAACCGTAGAATTTATAATGAAACCAATCTGCTTTAAAATTATTTCGACTTGCTCCGTTTCCAATTATCCCGCAGATTTTTGCCACGGATTACCGTAACTCGACACACAGGACCGCGAGATTTTCGGAATTCTCGCAACCGCACAAATATGACGTTAGTTAACGAAATTTCGTGGTTTCAAATTTATTTTGAAGCTACGCACGATTTTAAATCAGAGAGCGTGCGGTTTAAAAATGTATTTTAAATTCTAGTACACTGTTCTGCGTATAAATTTTGGAATTTCGCGCAGCTGTATTTCAATTTTCATTTATTTCACTCTTAATCGGGAAATGAGCGACTCGGACGATCTTATAAAATTTATTTCAATTCCGCTCTTCTTTATGCACACTCTGAACTGTTCAACTCGCAAAGCAGTTTCAATTTGATTCAGAATCGTGATTTACAATTGCAAAATACGTGAGAGAATTTTATAAAATTTAATTTTTAACCGTACCGTTCTTTGTATCGTTCGTATTACTAATTTTTTGATCGGTGGCGATCGATAGTAATTTCATAAATTTCCTGCCCGATTCAATGAATAATCGCGTTGTTGCGTCATAATATGCAACAATATTACGAACCGTACATTTGCATTGATTTCTGGAAAAGTTTTTTTTAAGCCAATTTCGTTTGTTTCGGCATCAGGTCCGGTAAAAAGCGTTCCGATTGGACGGTCGATGTTTCCGCGTTCCCCGCAAGAAAACTAATATTTATTATTGAATACAGCATCGACTGCCAAAAGTGCAGTTGCAATCCAGGTCAGCCGGACTCCCGGAGGACACAGCATGGTCAATAAGTTCGCAAAACGTCCCCTTGTCGGGGGATTTGTCGCGCGTACTTGTGCCTGTGTGTGCGCGCCGTCCGTCGAGCAGAGAGAGAATCGTTTATAATAATTTCCGAGGACATTTTCGACACGGAATAAACAGATGAATACGGCAAGAAGAAAGGCATTGTATTTTTAACGGTCGCGCAAAAGCTCGTGGCGATCGAAATACGGCCCGGTTAATTGCACGCATTATTTGCCAGGCTTTTTCATCGCATTGGTGGCGACTAAATTCTCCTCGAGGGTCATTCGTTTCGATTAAACCGAGTGGAACGCATTTTACTGCAATTCACCGCGAGATCCGTGCTGCGAAAGTAATTCATACAGAGCAGACATTGTGTGTATAATGCGCGGAAACATTCCCCCCTCCCCGCTCCCCCTCCCCACGCCCGGCGTCATTTTTCTCTTTTTTGCTTTTTTAACTAGCACGGTGAAAGCAATTACACGTTCGAAATGAGCGCACGCGCGAGCGACTGTTAATAATGTTCTTTTTATTTTTCGGATGCCGGAGAAATTAGAGTTCAAATGTAAATTTTAATGTTGAAACCGCCGCCGCGCGATTTATTTGCACGACCGGGCGAAAACGCTTTTAGCCAACAGAGAAATAAATACGGACTGCCGGTGTTTTTAAACAATAATGCCGCTGAAATATTCAAACCCGGCTCGGAATTGTTATCTAATTTTTCCGCGCAGATTTAACTGAATTTTTCAACGGTTCACGCATTCATTTATTCACCAGTGTTTGCGTAGTTGAAGAATGTCTGTTTGAAAATATGTATTTTAGGTTCTCTCAAAAATGCGTTTTATTTAACCCTTAAGTCAATTATTGGTTCGCACTCAAATTTATGCTAATAACTATTTTTAATATGTAATTGTTAGGCTGCAAAATAAAAATTGTTTACGTCAATCGCAAGATATTGGGTCCAACTAGAAAATTTTTTTTCTTCAACATATTTAAAAAAAATCTGAAAATAACACAACTCTAAAATTTTTTCGATCCTTGGTCGCATTAAACTACACATTTTTGCCATAGATGTAACCAATCCGCAGTCAACTGATTATAAACAATACAATTATTGTTAATAATATAATTATTAGTAACATAGCAGTTAATAATATAATTATTAGTAACATAGCAGTTAATAATATAATTATTATTAATATATTTGTGTATTTTGATGAAATTTTACCGTCCCACTGCGTGTCTATTTACCAACCCAACAGAGATCAATATTACATGCAATTAATGGGATCACTGAATTTGGAAAATACATTTTGGACGTTCGTGCAAGCGTTAGAGAATTACGCCACGACCTTGCGGAACTGAGGTGAAAAACAAAGTGGAGCGACACATTTGTTATAGTGACGTCTACGAAACGCTAATTAAACAGCATGTCGGTCCGTCCAGCTGCTCATTACAATAAACTACCGGTACAGTTATGAATATTTATTTCGATTCGACTATCCGGGGCAATAAGAAGCGATATTACGGCGTAATTTTACTTTCAAATTATGAAAATTTCTGGAGGGGAGGGTTGGTTATATTTACGACAGACAGTGTAGTATATTAGAAGAGTGGATAGATTAAATTCATGCTCGGGGCCCAGCGGAGCAGAGCCTGCCGAAACGAAAGCGAACGTGGCCGTCATTATCGTTCCGAGGGCTCGATGACGCGAGACAACGGAAGTTTATAGGTTATAAAGGATATTCGGGAGCGAGAGAGCCGGGGCCAGTGATTCTCCTTGCGAACACTGTCGGCGATAGTATAGCGAATAGGGCCCTAACACGGGATCAGAAGTCACCTTGGAAGATGGCTCCGAAAATGGAACCGGTTCTCAGCATCGGTATAATTGGGTCCCGAGCTCGGGGCTGGCCCTCTTTCGGAATAATCAACGTTTATATCGACGTTTAGCGCGAACCAAGTGTCATCCGGCTCCCTCTGCGTCATCGAAAAACCGATGACGATCGTTTCCGCTGCCCAAAAACCTTTTACCAAACCCGGACTCATTTCCCGCAATTTTGTCGTCGCTTTGCGTGTCTAAAAAAAATTTTTTCACTAACGAATCCATCACAGATCTCAAGATTGAAGCTTTAAAAAGACGCCTCACAAAATTGATCCGCGATTTTTTTGGCTGTTTTATGGAACAAAAATGAGAATTCTGGTCACGCGAATCGGGTACCATCTTTCATTCATAAGTCGCGCGAAAAATATCGCACAGCAATTTTTGAGACGTCGTTGGAAACGACGGTCCTTTTCTATGCGATCTTTTTTGTGCGATTTGTTTTGTGCTATTTTTCTTTTATGCGTTGACATTATAACACTCTTGTAATGTTCTCGTCACAAGAAGATGCGCGTTTTGGACTATGATGAGTATTATCGAATTATGTGTGTTTTGAAAATTTCTCCACGTTTCAAGTGAGAGATTAAACTCTTTTTTAATGTTTCCATGTGTACTTTAATCATGTATCTTGTTTGGAAAGCACTTTCTCGCTATTTCGTGAATCTTTGACATATTTTATAAGTGAGACTCTTTTTTTATGCGGTTCCTCTCCACCACAGAAAAACATTTTCTGTAGTATGTTGTAAAAAATTATTTGTTATAGCTATTCATGAAATTTCTGAATTTTTTGAGCGGTTTCTTTTATATGGTCCCTATCTACCGCGCAAGAACAGGTTTGACTGTATTTTCTTAAATTTTCGACTTTTCAGGTTTTTCCCCTCCGTTGTCTGGACGCTGGCCTCCCTTTGATTTTCGCGACACGTGCACCCCCCGCCCTGCCGTTCGTGGTTTAATGCAAAAATGTGAAACGCGATAACCGGGGCCCCCGAAATCCCCGGGTCTCGGCCGCACAACGAATTCTTTTATCGCGTGGAGAATTCCGCGAGAGCCTCAGAATGAATGGTAATCAAGATATACGAGGAACGCGCGCGGCCGGGACTCCATTCAGAGAGGGAGAGAGCCTCTTACCATGATACAACGTGAACCATCAAATATCCAGTAAAAGGATACTTTTATTTCCATGTTATACGCTCCCCGTGGCTCCCTCCACTTTATTCGAGCCCGTCGAATAGATAAATATTGGAGCGACCGATCTCGCGGACCCGTTAGATCGATTACACGGCTGCTTGATTTTCGACGCTGATCCCAGGAGCTAGCTTGATTTTTTATTAACGCTCGCAACGACACGACGAGCCACAGAAATCGTTCAATGAATTGTTCAGATTTTACTCGGTACTTTCCGAACTCGTATTCGGAAAACTGAACGGATGATAGAAATATATTTGTACACTTTTCGTAGTATTGTGTACACTTGAATTGTTGTGACTTCGTTTTAAAAAATCGTACATTAACACGCCTGCACTCGTTTTAAAGCTTGAAGCCTCTACTTTCGCAATCCATCGTTCGTTTTTATTGAAGATATTTTTTCGTACCACTGCAATTTGGAAATTAAAGACGCGATTTCTGTCGAAAGCGTCGCTACTTCAAACGCCTTTGAAAGCATTGAAAAATTTTGTTCCGAACACGAATCCATCACAGATTTGAAAATCGAAGTTTCCCCTTTACAACGAATTCTCGAAAATCGATATACGTTTTTCTTTGACCGACTTATCGAGCTTTGAACGAGAAGTGTACCGACAAATTTGTAATCGTAATAGGAATACCATTGTTGTTACATGAAAGAAAAAAATCGTAGATCAATTTTTTTAGGTGTGTTTGCAAAGTAGAGGCTTCAATCTTCAAATAGCTGATAGATTGGGGCGTGGAGAAAATTTTTTTCAAAAATAGGAATAGAATAGTGGGAAACGGCGCTCGAAATTCTTATCAGTGCAGCGAGAATTTTGGATATCGAGCTTATCGGGCAGGCCAATTAAAATGACTGGAGTTCTCGCTAAAGCGGGGCACGTGGGAAAGGGAGATCTAGCGTAATAACACCATCGAGTTCGAAAACCATAAATTACCATCTTTACGAAGGTTTATCGTCTCGGCTTGGTCCGAGGCACACGGAACTGATTGCGTTTCAAACTAATTTCAAATAATTTACGCGCGCGTCTCGTTAAGAGGCGCAGCGATTTCGCTTCTCTCTATCCTTCTTCCGGCCGATTTGTTCCGCCCCTCTCCCCCCCCCTCTCTCTCCCTCTCCTCACTATCTCTTTCGCGCTCATCGCCCGGTTCTTTTCGGGCACGGTTAATTACACGCGCGCCACCGAAAAAAGCTCTACTCGAATTATTGTGTGCTCCGAATGTAAGCGGGTTTCCGCGGAGGCTTTTTCGACCTGTTTATTCGCCGCCCCGCCCCCACCCCCGCCCCTAATTTTTCCTGCTCCATCTTCCGCGGCTGGAAACCCGCGAGACATAAAATCACCAGTCGGATTGGAACGCCTCTTTAACCAGTCTTTTTGACGTCTCGTTCGCGGCTCGACACTCTGCCCCTCCCACCGTCATTTCTATTAATGTAATAAAATTAATTAGAGACTTTCTCGCGCGTTTTTGCATCCCTCGGGAATTTCATCGCTTAAACAAGTCCTGCCACTGAAAGTCTTGTCCCCGTATGTTTTCGCGAAGAAGAGTTTACCGTACGGTAAAGTTTCGACCTAAGCCGAACGGCCCTACACGATTTTAGTCAGTTCGCCTATTCCCTCCCACGGGGGGCCACACCCCGAGAAGCTCAAGCTGCTTGCACAACTACTAATCCAATTACAGATCTTCTTTATTTTTCATTATTTTTTTTGTGGGACTTTTGCTAACTTATTCGTCGCATTTTTCTGATTAAAATGTAATCAGTGGTTTTATTGACGGTCACGAGAATACAGTGGCCTACACGATCTATGTCACAGCACGGACCCGAGGATCGGTCTTAAATCCACACTGTAGTTCGCTATGATCAAGGTTTGAAGAAGGTCGAGGATTCTGTGATACAATTATTTCACGGACGCGAAGACAATTGTTGACGCGAATTCAATTAATGGAATAATCATGTTTGACATCGTAAAAGTTTCTAACATTAGAACACCCGTAAATGTGAATATAAAATTTATTCAGCCGATTCTAAGCTGTAAGGCTGAATGTATAAAGGTAAAAAATTAAATGATTCTCCAAATGGCAGCTCAAGACCGGTAAAAATGCAAAAATGTAGTTAAACAAGAAACTGGTATCGAAAAAGTGTGTTAAACACCCAAGAAAATCCTAAGAGCTTCTTTCTTTCCACTTTTATTGACTCAACGTGATATTTTGGAATTCCAGTAAAAACCCAAAAATCTCGTCACCGATCGCGCCGTGTCAACACATTCGCGACCGCTGACGCGAATTCGCGTCATTGTAAATTCTATTCCTGATTGCCGCCTGACGCGAATTCACGTCCTACAATTTTTGTTTCTGAGTGCGTCAACATTACGTGCGTTAACGGGATTGGATTGAAATTTAAATGATTAATTAATTTAATAAATTGATTAATCCTTGCTTTAATCCAGCTTCAGAATTTCATTATTTTCGCCGGTACTCAGTATTAGAAACGGAAAAAATTTGCCGGTCGCGAATGTGTCAATAGACTGAAGAACTGGTCTCGTTGTCTCCGTTAAATTGGCGAAGCGTTGGCAGCGATTGTTCGGCGAGAGGCGACTAGTGGCGCGCATTACTCAGCAAACAATTGTCCGATTTCTCGCGAATTTATTGGACGCGGTGGAGGGGGGGGGGGGGGGGGAGCAGCCACGTAAAATCGAAAGAGAAAGGGGGAATAATAGATTTCACGGCGGCGAAAGAAATTTGTTTTATTTTCGACGAACGAGCGTCGATAAACGTCGACCCCGCCGGCACTAGCTGATAAACGATTATCAGCTGAACAAGATCATATCGGCTAGATTAGAGGCGAGTGCGCGAGACTGTTTTGCAATTAATCACGATCGCTATTATTGCGCGACACCGAAAATGAATTATTCAGAAGGACGGGGGCCGATCCACAATACGGTCGAATCGCACAGTGAGTTCGATACCGAGGAATGCGGGAACGAGGTCCACTTTTTTCACTGTCTCTCTCACTCTCTCCCCCCCTCTCTCTCTCTCTCCCTACCTCTGAAAGAAACTTTCCAGGTAATTAATTTTAAACGGCGTACGAGTCTCGTACAAGGCATGGGGAATCGCGGGGGCCCGGTTAAATAGTATCTTAATGATGCAATTGTGCGAGCTATAATGCGCGATGGAAACAGGCGGTGCTCGCGACGTAACGCAAACCTGGAACAATAATCGCGTGTTGCCATTGTTTATGCGGCAATAACGCGATGTCGATTATTTGACGACGGAGATTGAATCGGCATTGAAACCGATACAACGGTCCCGTTTCGAAATACGTGAAATACCGGTTAACCGCTGTTCGTCGGTTGCATAGTTTTTACTCGATATATGTCCAAAACACGGGCCCAGCCGAGGACATATATCGGCCAGGTGATACTATTGCATGATCCACGACGAATCACGCTCGGTTCATCGCCCCTCACGGAGTATAACCCGCGGCAGTGGGGATAGCTCTGCGACCTTCATCGGATAGGCATTTTGGACATATATCGAGTAAACACTGTACCTTCGAACAGCGTCGCTAAATTAGGAGGAGAAAAGAGTTACCCTCTCCCTCTGCCAGTATCAGATTAGTCACGTGACATTGGGACACACGCACGACAGAGACGGAACGCGTCACGTGACCGGGACGTGGTGGAGTAGAAGGGGAAGCTAGGGTGGGGAGGACAAATCTTAATCTGGCGACTCTGCCCTCGAAACCCTTACAAAAACCCAAATATAGAAATACCGTTTCCCTGCAATTATTATAAAATTTATTACGATTTCCAAAGTATTTTTCAGCAAAAATTTAGGAAAAGTATCACTTTATTATCGATAAACACCGAGAAACTGATATGCAGTATCACTGCTGCTATGATATCGAAATCAGAGTGATTACCAGCACGTTTATGATAACATGTGCACTATGCCTGCGAGCGGAAAGGAATACGATATTAGAATTTGCGATAATTTAGGTATCTTATATGTTGCGATATCAGTCTTTCTTGCGACCGTAGCTACAATTTCGAGCCGAAAGGAAAACCGAATGAATATTTGTTATTTTTTTTTAAACTTCTTTTTATTCATTTCTTTTTCGGTGTTTATACATTCCGGTATTATCAGAAACGTATCGGTCTTCGAGTCCCAGCTTCGGAGTCGTTTGAAAATGTCGAAAGCGTAAAAAATTTCTGGTTTAGACAATCGGAATTTATCCTGTTGCGAGTCGCTACTCTGCGGTCGGTCGTGAATTTTTTTTCTGGAAACTATTGATAATTAATGACCGTTATCGATCTCCATAATCGGAGTCAATCGATTCGATGAATAATTTATCGGCGAGAGCGTTCTCTTCGGTATTCGAACTCGGACTGGAAACGACGGAAGCATAATTGTAATTTGCTGACTAAACAGCCAGCAAAAGGATCTGTTTAAATCATTTGCGACATCGAGTTCGATGTCGCATTGAATTAGTCGAATAAATAATATGCTCGAGCAAATTACGGAAACGTTACGAGGGCACTTCAGGAAAAATGGTGCTTCGGAAAGAGCCTCTGTGAGGGGAGGTGGGGGGACAAAAGAATTTATTCTGGCAAAAGAACGAATGTTGTTGCGCGCGCGTTTGCGAGAATCTAGGTTATTCGGTTCTAATTTATTCACTAGGCGTTCTGTAACAAAACATTTGCTTTCCACCTGTTATTTACAGTAGAGGTTCGCGAATATTTAACTGCGCTGCAAAACAGGTGAAATCGGCCAATTTTTATAAATTCGAAAGTTATTTCGATAAATTGTTTTCTAAATTTCTTTTATTTATTAATAATTTCTAGTGTCGTTATTAAATTTCTTTTGGCGGTGCAATTATCATTTGGTGAGCGGCTATTATTTTTGCATTGGGAAGAGGGTTCCTTTCGGAGAATCGATTGTTGTTATTATTTTTCTTGCTTCTCTCGGCGTCGGCCATTTTACTCTTCGCCTCGCCAAACAATGGCCACCGGATGAGCATTACAGTCCTTTTATTATTCTTCCTTTCCTCTGCAAATCGACCGGTAGTTACAGTCTTCTTTTTCTCTCCTTCTTGCTCTCTCTCTCTCTCTCTCTCTCTCTCTCTCTTTGGCGAAGGAAGCGAACCGGCGATCTGAATTTTCATGAAAGGCCTCGAACACCTGTTTCGTTCGTGTAATCTCTTCACGGAAACACACGTGAACGTTTCATTTAAAATTAACCCTCCGTTGGCTTTCCGTTGGCTAATTACCCCGGACTTCGACTGAATGAGCCATAATTGAATGAAGACAGTTGATGCTCACGCTTTTTCCCTTCGATTCATGAAACCACCATCTTCACGCGATCGGGGCACCGTCTTCCACGAACGCTTTGTTATCTCTATCAGCGGGCTGCGGATCGTTATGCAAAATAAAAATTATCTACATCAACCGCAACGCGGTTGGAGTCGAGTAGACAATTTTTCTTCTGTCTTCAACCGTTCGCTTCACAATTTAATTCCAGTTTCTATTTAAATTTTAAGAGACTTTCAAAATCTACTTTAAAAATGCAGTGATTCAACTAAATGCACGTAGGAGGGAAGCAGAAATTTTCTTCTTTTTTTCACCCCTTGTTTCACGATTTAATTCCCAGGTTTTGGTTTGGGAGGCGTGGTAATCTTAATTTTTAAACATTAAATAATTACAACCATAAATTTCAGTAGGGTCGCATCGGCCCCAAGCAGTTTACTTAACACTAGGTTTACAGGACTTGTCAATGGGGTCCCAAGGGGTTCTAATATTAGTAAATGGTTAAAAATTTCAATTGATATCTTTCTGTTATTTATATAAACCAATATAAATTAGTCGCTTTCGGTGCGGCGTAAACCTAGTGTTAAGGGTTCAAAATCAGTATAAAATAGCTAGGTTCCTATTAAACACGTTGTTCTACGATGTACAATTAAAAAGTAAGAAAGCACGGCGTCCTTGAATTTTCCGAATCTCTCGACCGTACCGAAGTGTTTCCGTTTTTCCCACAAATGCATAAAATACGAAATAACCAGCGTGGATTTGGCAAAATTGCTTGCTCACCCACAGACCCTTATCAGAATCCGTGGCGCATCAAACTTGCATTCAACAAAAGTGTTCGTTATCAACGAAGAAAAGACGAATTCGACAGAAATTACCACGATGAGATTATTGTTTGCCGGATTGAAATTTTCGTCGAGCACTCCTAATTGCATTACCCCCTCCCTCCCCCTCTCTCTCTCTCTCTCTCTCTCTCTCTCTCTCTCTCTCTCTCTCTTTGTCCCCCACCCCGCCCTTCTTCCCGGGAACGATAATTGTATTAATTAATAGCGACATTCGTGGACGGGCACCGAAATTGTATTTCTAAATTTCGAAACGATCCACAAACCATATTAGGAAGTTACGCAGTAAAACATGGTTAGAGTTAATTTAAACACGTACAATCAGTCCCGGGGAACTCGGTGCTCTCGAGTAATTAGACCCGATTAATTATAACTCGGTAGATTTCATTAGCGTAGAACTCGGTTCTGTTCGTTTTGTTCGCGTCGAAAGAAGCTCGGGCACGAGGAGAGGATCGAAAACAAGAATGGCAGGAGGAGAAAAAAAAAGGGGGGTGGTGGGGGGAGATAAAAGAATGGTATAGACATTGTAATAAGCGGGGTCGGTTGAATGGAACGGCAGAAACGGCAAGAAACAAATCAACGTTTCTTGCAAGAAAGCGTTGTGTTCCGCGACGTCGCGAGAGCTACTCGAGTTACACTGCAGTCGTTTGCGACATCGCGATCGTAATTGTTATCAACTCTTAATGGGCTAGTTTCCACAGGGAAATTGAAATTCTGACTGCTCCTCTTTCTGTTGCTCTATCTCTCTCTCTCTTTCTATTTCTCTCGCTCTAGTTTTACAGACTCTATCTCGCTGTGTCTGTTTAGTTGTTATTAAATCACGAACGAAAGGAATACACGCACAAGAACCCGGCCTGTAGCAACGCGCTCCAAGAATCTAGGTTATTCCGTGACGCGCAACTTTAATGCATTCGTTCCGTTTATTTACAAGCATTTTCGGCATTACATACCTCAGTACGCCACGGTATTACGCTTTTACAGACGACGGTACGTCGAACGGATACTCGAAATTCGCATAAACGACCCGTACGCGAATTCCAAGTTAATTAAAACTTCGGGCGATAATTAAATGTTGTGAACGACCTCGGGTTTTAATTGCGGATATCAACGTTCAAGTGGAATCGAATTTGATGGGTAAAAATCAAATTCGAGATGAACAATGAACCTCAAGGATAGTAGGTTTTTCTCTGTACAGTGTGAACTTGAATGCGTTTGTTGAGTTTGTTTACGAGCATTTTTTTTTCAGCGTTATAAACTGTTATGGGAACGCGTTGTCGTTTTTGTGAAAGACGCTACATTGAACGGATAGTTGAAATTCATATAAAAGCCTCGCACACGCAAATTTGAAGTTAATTAAAACTTCGGCACAAACTCGCGCTCGCGTTCCTGCTAAAATGAAAACTCAAAACTTCAGGTAATAATTAAACGACTTCGAGATTAAACTCGGGTTCTAATTAGAGTGGAAAGTCAACGTTAAGATCGGATTGATATTGATACTAAAAATTACATTCGGCTTCGATTCTGGCATTCATTTTCTAATTAAAATTAAAATTCGAGCGCGCGCGCTCCAATTAAAGGCGAAAGTCAAGACTAACTTCAAATTGAGATCTAAATTCAAGATCTGGTTCACCTTGAAACTCGAAGTCTCTTAAAAGTTTCAATTAAATCCGGCAATCAAGATCGAATTCAAATTCAAATTCAAATTCGGATTTCAATGGACAAGCTACAATTCAAAGTGAAATTCAATTTAAGTTTGAACAGAGGATCTGCTGAAATTGGAAAATCGAAAGCCAACATCTCGAGTACTGTTACAAATTTCAACGTAAAATCAAATTCGAACGATAATTAATCACTGAAGCAGAATATTAAATTCTAGATCCAATTACATCTAAATTTGAGAACCAATATTGGATTTAATTGCGAACTCAAACTCCCCAGTGGGATATAATTAACACTAAATGCGCCGATCATTAAAAGCCACTGGAACATGTGGGTTTACAAAAACAAAATAACAAGATTCAATTCAATTAGATTTATTTTCAAACTATCAGATATTCCAAAATTCAAAGATTCAGATACTCATAAATTCGAAAAGTGTAAGATTAAAAAATTCAAAAATTGCATCAATCCTAGGAGCATCTTTACAATTTCAACGGCCACCAAATAAAAACTCTCGAACCGGTTTTTTGACCAGCGGTGCTCACGATCAAACTGAAATTGCCTCCAGAAATTCAGATTGTAGTCGAACGGGATCCTGCTGGAATTTCGCATTACATAAACGTAATCCCGGCTAATGTTGTTAAAGCGTCGCAACGTTTCCGATTCCTAAGGAAATCAATACCGAATCCGGGCGAAAGAGAGTAGCCCCATTCAACGGAGAGCTAGCCGAAGGCATGCTATACTCGTGCACAACGAACGTCTACGTCGTCGTCTTCATCGAGATCAGGCAATTTCGTTTTTTTTTTTTTAAAGCAACTCCAAACGAGCTTTTACCTATTATCGTGCTCGCACGCGCGTGCTTGTACGGTGTTATTGGTGGGCCGAACGCGGCATTACTTTGTGTTCGAATTACACCGCGAATTGTCCCGCGAGATTGTTTGAATCGCATGAATTCAGCTTCCTGCAGGCAACGCTCGCCTATTATTGCGCAATCGACGATGATTTCATTCGTCCATTTCAGTCCCTTCATCCGTTGTTGTCGAGCTTAATTTATATAATCGTTCGTTATTTTTCATTCTTTCGTCTGCCTCGCTCTCTCTCTCTCTCTCTCTCTCTCCCTTCCTTTCGCCTGCGCTCGGCCTCTCTCTCTCTCTATCTCTCTCTCTCTCTCTATCTCTCTCTCTCTCTCCCTCTCCTCTGTTTTCTCTCCGTCTACTCTCTTTCTCTTTTTCTCTGTTGCGCACAGATTAATCCGTCCCGCATCCCGCAAACCCCGATTCAGCATCTCTCCGCCACCCACGTGTATCGCATTCTGTTCGTTTCTCTTCCGAGGCACTGTTCGCAACCATTATTTCCAACGTTCCCTCTAAACGCGCCGGTCGAATCCGGTTGATTTTAAATCGCATGAGCCGCGGATAATGCCGCCATTGCTCACGATCAATTTTTCGTTTAACTTCCGACCAGATTTTCCCACAATTTTGATCCTCCCCCCAGCTCGGTCTCCCTTTTGTCTACCTCCCTTTTTCTACCTTTTGTTGTTGTAACTTGTCGGCATTGTTTTTACACACTCTTTTCACGTCTGCACAAGGTCACTGGGGAATATTGACAACAATTGATTCGACTTTCGAATTTGTTTCTTTTTTTTTTTTTGTAAAATAAAGCCTGTCTTGCGCGCACCGGTGGTCAAATCAACGTCTGTCTCTGTTTTTGTTGAGCGATTTTGAAACAAACAGTCAACTGCGGGAATTTTTTAAACTGTAGATGTTCATTGAAAGCTGTATAAATATTGTTTTCTATTATATTGAAAGATGTATAAATATTGTTTTCTATTATATTGAAAGATGTATAAATATTGTTTTCTATTATCTTTACAGATGTATAAATACTGTTTGCTATTATATTTACAGATGTATAAATACTGTTTTCTATTGTAGTTACGGATGTATAAATATCGTTTCGTATTATATAACACATGTTTAAAGCGGTATAAATGTTGCGTTCTATTTAAAGCTGCATAAATGCTGCTTTCTATTTAAAACCGGGCAACTGCCCCTTCACAATTGAAATTATTACATTTATTTATATTCTGTGTAAGGTTATAAATGTTGTAACGTATTTGGTTACGATGACGCATTAAACATTTATTGGACAGTGTAATCGAAGAGTTCGGTTTGTCTGAGCGTGGGCGTATCAAGCGATTAAACTTTACTCTTTTAGTGTCGGCTATAGTCCGTAGATTATGAATTTATGATGTAAGGAATATCGATTGGCGGTGCATCTTTCATAAAATTAATATTTTCTAACAGCATTCGCGTAGTCCAAGGCATAGGTTCTCTCGGCACGGTGGTACTTCAATCTGAAAATATCGGCGAAAGGTTCATTTTATAAATAATAAACGGTAACCCCCACGCGGCTACTTAAGGGTTGAAGGGGCAAGATGTTATATTTAGCGACCAGACGTCAGGATTTTTCTTCTGTCGCCCTGGGGACCGTTTCGAGGTTATCATAGATTTCCGCAACTCGCAAGATTAAGTCCTCGTACAACCATGGAAAACGTTGATCTGATTTTGAATAACAAAACATTCAAACAATCGAAAATTTAGATTCAAAGATTGGGGGATTGCAATGGTCAAAAATGCACACATTAGAAATTTAAAGATTTAAAAATTCAGACATTTAGATATTTAAAAATTCCAAGATGCAGATATTCAAAAATTCAAATATCCAAATATTCAAAGTTCAGATATTCAAACATTCAACAATTCAAAGATTCAAATAATCGAAAATGCAAAGATTCAGGTATTAAAAAATCCAAATATTCAAAAAATCAAAGATTGAAATATTAAAAAATTTCAAGATTGAAGAATTTAAAAATTCGAAGTTTGAAACGTTTCGAAACTCAAAGATTGAATCATTTGAAACTTTAAACACATAAAAATCAGGAAAAAACCGATGACGTCGCGAATACTCGAAATTGACCGATAATTCGACTGGTAAAAAATACTCGGTCCCGTTCGGCGCGCATAATTATTTGATTTGGCTGTGAAAGGGGTTGAAATCGAGTTTTATGATCCCGATCAGGATGCCTGCGTGCGCCCCCCCCCCCCCCCGATTTTTGTCCACCCAAACGATTCGTCGAACCGTAATGACAATATAATTGTTCCCGGCATGGTCCGGCTGAAAATCGCGTTTATACTTCGCTACTCGATGAAAATCACGCCGCGGGCGAGCCGGCCGATAATTATTCACTTCTTCGCGGGTCGAATGACCGGACATCCGATTATTAATCGATCGTGCAACATTTACGGAACCGGGAGTAAATACAACGAAACTTTCATCTATTCGCAGAACGCCCGTTAAATTAATTAAAATTCACGCTCAGGCAAACTCGTAAAGAGCATAAAATTACATTTCCAACGCCACCCTTTTCGAAACGCTGTAACGTTTCAACGAAATAAAATTCACCGTAGAAATGAATAATAAAATTACAAAGAACTTTTCAGTACGTTAAAATTTCTCAATAAAATAATTCAGCATCGTATAAACGTATTTAAAAAAATAATAATAATAATGCGCAGTGCAAAAATCATTAACAAGAATGGTATAAATTTTGTTCATATATTCTTCAATACATTTTGCAAGCGAGTTTGAATAACATCAAATTTAAACGGTTTGCAGTAAGTTAAAATTCCCGAATAAAATTATTCAGTATCGTGTTCCAACGTACGTATTTTAATAAAATAATGTTCAGTGGAAATAGCTAGTAATGAAATAGTTCAGATTGTTTAAGTGTTCTATAAGCTCTAATAAAATAAAGTTTAAACTGTTTTCGGTACGCTTTTTTTCCGGGGAAATTATTGAATCCGCTATTGCGGAACAGTTTTAGGACAAAATGGGGCTCGAGGGTGTTACAACATTTTAATAAATAATATAAAACTGTCGGGGGACTATTCGGTAATAAACCGGTGGAAATTTTTAGCACATTTTCCGATAAAGTAATTGGATACAGCGTTGCGGAAAAGATATAAAGAACTACCCTTTTGGTTGGCACTGCGTTCAAACGGGCCGCACGGGTGCTTACGATAAAAAAATCACCCATTTAACGGTTAAACGGCTCGCCGGAGCCGGTGACGTTAATTTAGCCCTGCGGCTCAATATTTTCCCCCGTTTTCGGACGATTTTTTTCGAAATTACGAGAGGGAATCCACGGGTCTCTCTCTCTCTCTCTCTCTCTCTCTCTCTCTCTCTCTCGCGAAACGTGCTTTTGAAACTGCCTTATAAAGTGAAAGTAACTGGACTCCCTTGCCGGATCGATCGGCCCGTGGATTTTACTCGAATATACTCGTGCACGCCGCTGATAAACATTCCGCTACGGCGGGGTTCTCTTATTTTTTCATCGACCCTTTATTCCCTTGAAATTCAACGAATTCTCCCGTCTTAAATTCCCAATCTACAATTTCCCATCGAAATTTCCCTGCAAACTCTCCGTGCACAAAAACTGCCATTCCTATTACATTACAACAGATTGCATTATACATTATACAAATGAGTCGTTATAATTTCATCAATTTTATAATAAAAAATCGGAGACTGGTCAACAGCACTTTCGGTTGCAAACCAACAACTCACCCCCAGTAACGTAACCTAATATCTTCGTTTAGGATTGTTGTATAGCTGATTTCTAAGCTTCCAACGTAATTATTAACGATCTCACTGATAAACTATCTAAAATCTTTTATAGAATCCTCCCAAGTGAAGTTATCGATTTACGTAACTGGGGGTGAGTTATTGGTACCCGATCGGAGTCGCCGTTGCTGTACGTGTATTAAGAAATCCTTTCGGAAATTTATACAATAATCACCGGTGGATGTGTTAATCGAGTCAAGAGGATGTTAAACTATTCAGACAGTTCGGTCGTCTTTCCTTAAGAAATTAATCACTCGAACCTCTCTCTCTCTCTCGTCTTGTTCCTCGATATCGAGATGTTACGTCATCTTTGTTCGATCGTGCACAAAAGATTTATCATTCGCAGGTTCGCTTATCGACGACAACGGAGAGGCATTTGTCGGAGAAGGACGATAAAGCCGTGTGCTCGACGAAAGTAAACAGATTTATACAACATCGAATTGTTATTCTTTCGTTCGAAACCGGGCAAGAAATCCCGCGGAATCTTCGGGGCGATCGATATCCCGTGGAATTGCACATTTCCGCGGACGTCCAGACTGTATCAGTGACCTCAAACTGCAATTACTCGACCACGGGGGATGGAACGTACGGCGGGGGGGGGGGGGGGGGGGGGAGGGGGGACGGGGGGAAACCATATCATTGGCAAAGCAAATACAAAACCGCGAGAGCGAAATGGTGCAGGATGAAAAATCAATGCTTCGAAAAGTTGCCAAACTCTCGAAATGATCTGTAAAAGGGAAATAATGGCGGAAAATGGAACGCTACAGCCCCCTCCCCAGCCCCCCTGGCCACCTAAATCCTGCCAGACCTCGTGACCCTATTACCCCTTTATCCGAATGCGCAATACTAGAGAGAGGCAGAGAGAGAGGGTGAGAGAGCCTGATACGAAGATCGCTGGTGTTTGATAGAACGCGGTCGGAATTCATCCCCGATGATGTGTCCGGAAAACCCGGTCAACGTTTACGTTGCTAGAACCTGAAAAGAAGAAGAAGACGAAGAGGGGGGACACAGCGTAGAAGAATAACCGTGCTGTGTTTCTTCTCACCGCCCCTTCTTCCTCTTCTTCTTCGTTCCGTTCTTCTTCTTTCCCATTGGAATTTAGCTCCTTTGCACTATGATTTATTTTCAGTGATCGAAATTACTTCGACATTCATCATTTTCTACAGGAAATCTTCGACAAGTCTTAGTGGAAGTTACGCTCTCCGTTGTGATCGGAATCAGTTCTCGGAAAAAGATGTCCTGCTCGCGAGAATTTCACTGCCGGCTCCCGTGAAGTCCGGTGTAAATTTAACCGTGCACCGCGGCCGCCGCAAACGTTCCAGCGATATTCAGGCAACCGGATTATGAATATTCAAGACGGCCTCGGGGGTCGAACGGTTTCGGACGGACGTGGAAGCGTCTGCCGAGGCTTTTCCCAGCAGCTTCGAAAGCGTCTGAGGCAACCTGAGGCAGCACGAGGAGCCGCTGAATGAAAAAGGTAGAAAAACCCGTGACGGCAAGCCGAGAGTGGCGAGACGGGGATGGAAAAGAGCCGGGCGTTTTCAGACAAAAAGACGTTCCACCCTCTGTGTTAGCAAGATGGCTCGCGAGCGCGAGGGCGCGCGCGCGCGCCACCGAGCTCTCTGTTAAATAAGCTGACACTCAAAAAGTGGCCGGATGACAGTCCGAAGGGAGTCGCGCGGAATCACGTAGCCCTTCGGACGATTTTCTAATAACCACGCACGGTACTCTCGAAATTTGACGTTCGAATGATTGAACCGTTCGACGAGTTGGCAGCCAGAGAATTAGCGCCGTTTTGCTATTGCCAGCGAAAGTCATTGCAACGGAGAACATGTTTTTCATTTTTCCTCGCAAACCCAAGGAGCAACGGTGAATGTTCCACGGTCAGTTTTGCGTTGAAAAATTCCCGAAGAATGGGAGTTGGGAATTTTAAGAATGAAGTAGCTCGAAGGGAAGCTGTTTCGTAGAAGTATTGTGCGAAGCATAAATTTTCTAGTGCCATACTGCTGGTCCTGAACCTCGCTTTATGGCCTTGGCGAGTTTGCTACCCGGCAAAGCAAAGTGGATGGTTTCAGGAACCGGCAAAGGGAAAAGCATATGTGTGCTGGGGCAAGAATGTTTCGGTAGGCAGGGAATCGTATATGAAGAGAGAGAGAGAGAGAGAGAGAGAGAGAGAGAAGAAGCGTATGTGTAAAATGCAAGAGTCGTAAAGTACCAGGGAAAAGGGCATGCGATTTGGAGAGGGCAGTCCTGGCGATAGATGATCTTTTTCTACATCTTTGATCTCGATTTTACCCATTCCTTACTGTATTGGTAGCAGATGGTTGAAATGTACCGTTTGGTACATCAGTGGGAGAATTTTTGGATCTGTGGGCGGAGTTGAGAGCGCGGGGTGAGGGCAGGGGCGTGGCCGAGTGAAGCTTTACTCTTTAAAGCTTTTCTGATTGATCAATTTATACTGTGATATTTGTTGTAGTCCTTTTAGAGTCGCGAAAGATGACGATGATTATAATATTGTGGATGTAGCGAGTGAATTTTAAACTTGTGGGTGGAGCTGAGAGCACGTGGTGGGGAAAGAGGCGTGTCTAATACTCCTAGAGGGCTTGTCGAAGCTCTGTACAGATGATTGACCAAGTAAACGTTCAGTCCATCTAGAATGATAATTCAAGAGCAAAGTAACATTCAAAATAATATTGGGCGTGTCTTGAACGAATATAGGGAGGAGCCATAACCACATGATATGGAAAGAGGCGTGTCTAAGTAAAGTCTTTGACCGATGATTGAAGAACAGGTGTATGTTGCAAATCGACTGAAATGATGGACAGTAATAATGAGAATAGAATTGGGCGTGTCTTAAGAGAAAGTGAAGCTCGTGGGCATAGCTGAAACGCGTAATAAGAAAAGGGGTGTATATTTATGCGGTGAAATCTTGGAGAATGCAGGAAAACCAGGTGTTACGTTGGCTTCGCGCAGCTTTCAGGAAAAATGGGGAGGTAAAATTGTTTTTCAATTAGTCCGACCGTACATTACACGACGCATCGAGACAAGTTGTTTAGAAATGTTTATGCGCGAGAATAATCGCCTGGCGATAAATCTCTCGAGGCCTTGTCTGGTTTCGTAAGAGGCGTGCGGGAGAAAAATGGCAACGAAAATCGAGAGGAGTATGTACGCGCACGATTCGTCAAATACACTCGGCTGGAAGCTATAAAGTCAACAAATAGCCGACATCCACCGCGGATTATTAATTCCCTGTATAAAGAGTTATTCTTTATTCACAGCGACTGTCGGATGAAACGCGCAGACGAGCGATGCGATCTCCGCACACAATTATCGTTCTAATCGAATAAAAAGAGTATTCTTGTAACAATGAGTAGTTAAAAATATAACCGTGGCGCTACTGGCACGATAAAACATTTTACTCCGTGTTTTATCGCTCGCGAACTGGCAATTAAAGAAGGAAATGTAATTGGAGTGTGCAATTAAACAGAAATGAAGTTTCCGAATGTTAATGCGCGGACGCTTAGCTTGTGTTCGATTCGGCTGAACAACTGATTCGCATAATCGCAGCTACCTTCATTCTGTCGGAAAGCCTGTGCGCTACTACTCTGCCACCTGGAATTAATTAAATCGGTTAATTTTGTTCCGTGACAAAGTACGAACGCTTGAAAATGTTCAAAGCGATCGAATAAGAGGTGGAGAGAGAGAGAGAGAGAAGGAGAGGGGGGAGGAGAGAAAGAAGAAAGCACATAGAGCAAAAACAGACATCGAGAGACGAATATATTCTAATGATTTTGTTCGTGCACTGCTAACATCGGCTCTCGACGAATACACCGGGGAACGAGTGAAGTTGCATTTCGGTGAGTGCATTCACTCGTCGATGCATTATATTTCTTGCAGCAGCACGAGCTGCATAATCGATGGGACGTCATACAAACGCCGAGACAGAGTTACTTTCCTTCTTCGTTCCCAGTGGCTGTTAAAGGCAATTTTGAATAGTGCAGCGGGTAAAATTGAATTCAACTACTTCAAAAGACCTCGAAAACACGATGCGCCGCGCGGTCTAAAGCTCCAGGATTTCAATATCAAAGTATTCACAAATATTTTATTCCTAAAGCTTTACCGGACGAAAACTTTAACGTTCAGATATTTCGGAATCTCCAAATCTAAATGTTTAACAAATTCAACTGCTACGGAAATCGGATGTTTGCAAATTTAAACGCTCCCGAATTCAAACGTACAAGAATACAATTATACCAAATCTCATAGATACAAAAACCCCAAAAGTCAAATATTCAAAGATTTCAAGGATTAGAAATTCAAAGGCTCAAAGATTTAAGAAATTCAAAAATTCAAATATTCAAAGATTTCAAGGATTAGAAATTCGAAGACTCAAAGATTTAAGAAATTCAAAAATTCTAATATTCAAAGATTTCAAGGATTAGAAATTCGAAGACTCAAAGATTTAAGGAATTCAAAAATTCAAATATTCAAAAATTCAAAGACTACAAAATTCAAGGCTCTACATAGTCAAAAATTGAAATATTCAAGAATTTAAAGACACAAATATTAAAAAATTCAAATATTCAAATATTCAAAATTCAAAGATTCAAATTACTTAAAAATTCGAAGACTTTAAGATTTAATGCTCCAAATATTCAGACATTCAAATGCTCAATGATTCGAAGATGCAAAGCGTCAAATATCCAAGATTTTAAGAACTTGAAAATTCAGAGGTTCGAATATGCAAAGTTGGCGAACTGCAAGTTCGAATTTGAATCGACAGATAGGCAACCGCGTGCATAATCAATGGTGCCCCGTACAAATGTTTCTGGCAGGTGTTTTCCTCTCTTTTCCCTGGCGGTCTGAGCCGGTCAATATAACTTTCGATATTTCACCGGTTGGAAAAAGACAATTACTTTTGATATGTGTCAGTATGGAAGGTAATCACATCTGTCATAAGCATACGTAGAAGATAAGTTATCGCGGTTAACTCGATTCGCTCGCTAGCTCGCATGTACGCGCACACGAATCTCATCTTTAACGATCATTACCAACTTGAAATAGCGATCCCTTTATTTATCTGTCTGTTCGGCTTTTTCCTTAGAAGCCAGATTGTGTCAATGGGATCGATTAAATGATAGCTAGAGGAAACAAAAGGCAAGTACGTTAGAAATAGTACGTACTTCCGGTAAGGGAACTGGCGTAATCTAGAAATACTCGGAACTCGAGAGGAAAAGCGAGGGCATTATTGGCGACCGGTAGCCGCGTCGTTTTTCGATCCTAAATCGAAATTACGTTTATCCGTAGCAGCACGAACTCCGGTTGGAGCTGGCCAAAGGTCAACCGCGCCGCGATTCATAAAACCTGATCAAAAGTTAAACGCGTCTAATGTTCGGACGTGCTTTTATTTTCCCGTGGAACTTTCAAAAGAATACGCGCGGCTGACCTAAATTCACCAGTTATGGGTTGTTCCGCGGCGTGCTAAAAATTTCAACGAACCAAAGTGAACCTGCCCCGCTTCCCGTCGAAATAGAATTTACGCTAAAATATGGCGGCCCCCGGTCCCATAACGAGCCGCTTTTCACTTCTCGATTCCTCGAATCGCGGAATTAAATCGCGGCCGAACCAGCCGAGTCGCGATAACTTCGGCTCACGAGAATATTCAATAAACCGAGCGAATATTGTTCTTTCGACTCGATAAACTGCACAAAAGATAAAGTGGATAAACTGCAACATTATTTGGCCGTTATCAATATTTAATCGCCGTGTGTACACACGCAGTGCGCGCGCGCGACAGAGCAAATTATTGTTCCCGTGTCGTAGTGCTCCGCGATAAAGCAACCCTAGAATGTAATCGCGAACCGAGGATTTCGACGAATGATTTATTTGTTTATTTGTTTGTTTGTTTGTACTGGAGAGGCCTCTTCGAGCATCGATTTGTGTATGCAAACACGAACGGTATTTTTCAAGAATGAAAGGGTAAAGATGGAATTCTGTTCGTTCTTATAATGAGCACATAAATTAGCTAATGAATAATTTGAAAAGAGACGGATTAATTGTTCTCACAATTTTCTAGAACTCCTTCGGTTGATTAATGCTTTGTAATGTTTACCGGAACCAATTATTTTGTTCTTGCTCTTCAACGCGGAAAATTCTCGATAAGATCAAATTACGCGTCTAACACTTTTTGAAACAATTATCAATTTCCCTGAGATTAATCGATACTCTACCATCAATTGATATATCTAATACACAGTCAATTTATCATTACTCACCGACACGAACGTTTCACCGATAAGAAGATTTATGTTCTCATCATTTTCGAACAGCTATCCGAAAAGCGAAAATAATTCAACGTTTTTCCAGAGAGTTTAAAAATCCGTTAAACCGAACTCTGAAACAGTAAACCGAAAATTTTTTCTTCCGTCACATACGCTATAGGACAGATGTCATGCGTCGATGAAACAATTTTGCGTAACGTCCCAGTCAGCGACCGCTGGAAAACCGTGTTTTTAACTAAATTGAACTGAAAAAAAAATTCGAGTATAACACGATGAAAAAGAGTAATAAAAGCGTACAGAAAGTTCCAGTTAGTTTCATGTGTTTGTCGTTCTATAAAACAAAATGCTAAACGAATCGACGGTTTTAGAAATCAATTAAAAATTCGTTGAAATTCCAATTTATTAGGAAGATGGTGGAGCGATCACTTTACCGCTGTATCGTTTGTTAATAATAAACCGTTCGAGCATGTTTCGCGGGCGAGATTTAACGATGGGGAGTGGCCCGTGATGCGAATTCTCTTCTTTTTTTTTCTCTCTCCGATCGGTCCGACGCATCGATTGTTCCTATCGATCCACCTGCCCCGCTCGATCGTCGGATCGTGATCCTCGGATACCGGGGCAGAAGAGTATTATTTAAAGAACCTGTATATATCTGGGATAGAGAGCGTGTGTCTCGACCTCTAGCATAATCGCGAGACAGCTGGGATCATTGCTGCGCGAGCCTGTATGTGTGCGTGTGTGCGCGCGCGCGCGCGCTCTCGTGCGAGCGTCGAACGTTTTTGTTTGTGTACACGAGAGACTCGGCTGCCGAGAGAAACCGGTTTCCACTAAGCGACCATCGAAAAGAAAATTTCAATGATGGTTATTACGCGTCACTATTCACCGGTTTTCTAGGGAAGTCCTGTTTGTTCGATTAATTAGAAATTCCACGGGACTCGGAACGGCCGTGCCAACAGATTTATTGATCGGTAATTCGACGATGGCCTGCCACCTGGACGCGATTCATGAAATCGGTGCCGATTTCACGATTCAACGGCCCAGAAGAAAAATCACATATTTCTCCCGCAACGAGATTGTTCAACAAATTTATCTCTGTGGGTATAGATTATTTAAAACAGGCTAACAATGTGAAATCAAAAAATTATACGGGTCTAGAATCTTTAATGTGCGCCTATTCATTAATTAAAGAGTAATTGAAGAACGTAAAGATTGTGATGTTTTCTTGTCGTGAACAATTTTCGACTTGAACGTCGTTCTCTCTCGTGACAATAATTTTCGTACTCACGCCCTCGGATGACGCCTCAATCATGCTCGTAATAAATCGAAGAAGCACCATACCTGCAAGCAAAAGAGGAAATTACGAGTTATCGATCACGATCAATAATCAGGGTGTACTCTAATTAACGGCGTTATGTAAATCCGCGATGACGCGGCCTTCGCGAACGAAAAGAAAAGGAGTGTCAACGATCTTCCCGCTGGGAGTGCTCGATTAATTGATTGAAGACGAATCGATCCCGGCGTCGATCGATCAGTTCTCGCGCGAAATCGACTATATAGATTTAATTAAGTCTTAAATCATATGGAAATGGGACGGTCGGCGACGCATCCAATTTATCTCGATAAATAGTTCCGCGTAATTAGGAGAGCATCGAGGACACGCCCCCTGTATTCCCCCCCCCCCTCCGACGCCGCCCCCTTCCCCCACTCCTCGTCGAAGAACGAGAACGAAATATAAACGCGAAAAATCACAATTTATAGAATGCGGGTCAATTAAAAAGTTTCTCGGCGCGCCGGGGATTCCTCCCCGCGCGTGTTCCCCCGTGGAAAAAATCGTGCGAAATAACTCGTCGAAGAAAGCGGAATTCGGCGAGCAACGAGCGATTATTAACAACTCATTAATATTAATTCGACTCGACGGTTTTTCAGGGATTTCCACGGACGAGGACGCCCGTCCCGGTTTACTAATGACTCGGACTACAAACTCCCGGAAGAGGGAAACGTCGATAATAATCGACTTCTGTCGAACGGCAAAGCAAATTTTTAACAAGTCTTTTCCCCCACCACCACTACCCCTCCCTCCCTCCCTACCTCGCAAGAATAACTTCTCTTGTTGCTTTGTTCCCATACCAATTAAAAAAGAAAAACTCCCTTTTCCCGGAGATTGGAAAACATCATTCTGCACGCAGTGAACAGTATTACGAATGTACGTCAGTTTTTTATTAACGAAGAAACATTTATTGTTCACCGTGCAGGTCGATTGTGGAGCCCGTCGTTGAAACGTTCGATTAATGCAAGAGTCGCGAGCCTCGCTACGAATCCATTAATAATAAATCGAGCCCCGGGGTACATTTGCACAATTACAGAATTTACATGGACTAATTTGGGAGGCCTCGGAGTCGAACTATATATTGTTGTGCGTCCACTTTGTTTGGCCTTTCGCTCGATGCCTCTGTAAAAGGGAAATCCTGTTAAGCCTCGTTAAAATTTGAACACTCTGAATATTAGATGATCGCGCTCGCTATAAATGTATTAAGTGTACCGATCGATGACAAACTGACATATTTCTATTAGTTCCACGATTCGAAGAGAATTGATTTTCCGCGGTGTCGAACCAACTTCTGTCGCCGCAAATAAACCAGGGAATTTCCTGTTCTTAAACCAAAACGCGTTAACATCTAGAATATAACATTTTTAAGAGATTCGATCATTTGTAGAAATGGTATCAGTTTGGGTAAAATACACTTTCCAAATTAAAAAATTAACTTTCATAATTTGCAACTTAAAAATTATTTGAGATGTGTAAAATAAACCTACAGTACATTTTAGATAATACCTTCTACTTTGCGTATAAAAAGTTCGTTTCAAGTTTTGTCAGCAATGACTGATAAAAGGCCAAAAACATCGAATAACTCCGTCATTTTTTAATATTTCGTTATGGGAAAAAACGGAAAGTAAAGTCAAGAGTTGCGTTAATATCGCTGTGAAATAGTGAAAATTTTCACTTACTAATTATCTTTAAAAAAATTCACGAAAACAGCACATTTCTAATCTAGGTAGTTCACCCCCGTAAACAAAATATTGATGTCTCCGTAATGGAAATTGCAACGAGGAGTAACAGAAATACGACCTAATAATATACCACGTGTCTTGGTATAAATAAGATTGTCGTAGACCCGTTAAAACATCCGCGGGTCCAGAATTGATGCGGCAACCTAATATCGTCGGAACGAATCTCGGCTCGCAAAAAAAGAACCGAACGAAAAACAGGCTGTCCTTCGAGACACGCAATCCCGGGATAATGTAAATTTTATAACTCCATCGATGCAGCCCCGAGACCCTGTCCAAAGCGTGCGCGGACAGTAGTATGCAGAATAGACAATAGGAAGAACGCGGGAGAGACAACTAACGGAAACGGAAGCAAAATACGAGAGAAAGAGAGCGATGTTATCACAGTAATAGAATGCATTCTGTATTTGTCCCAGCAGTAATTGCCAGCGGTTGCCAGATCAAGACTTGCTCCCCCACTCTAATTTCCCTCTCTACCGCGCTGTTCCCCCACGCTTCCGCCGCGGCGCGGTCACGTGACGCGGCCCGTCCCTGTCGCGCATACTCCGGTACTGGCAGAGGGAGGGTCACCCTTTCCCCTCGCTTCGTGCTCCCTCCCCTCATCTGGTAATCACGTCGGGACCTCCCTATCATGCTTGCAGCCCCGCTTTTCTCGTCGTGTAGGGTTTCCCTCCCCCGCGCGACGAACATCGACGCACCGATATCCGGAGCAGAATCGCTTCGACACACATTTTTTCGTCTAATTGTGCCGCTTGGACCAAGGACAACGTCGCGAATGCTTCTGAAAGCTCCGAGCTCGGTAAGAGGATTGAGAACAGACTTAGGCGGCACCTGTTAATCCGCGATTCCCGAGGACACAGTGCAAACACGCGATTTTTATTCGATAAGCTCGCCAAAGTGTCGCGAACGCTGTTGGAAGTTTTTGTTGCGTCACTTAAACCGTGTAGTAGGTCGTTAAAACAGCATCAAGCAGATTTTCCTGTTAATTTTTATGGCCACCGAATTCTGGTTTTTTGCTTTCTCGTCGCAGGGTGTTCTGAACGAGCCGTTTATTGTTAGGTAATCTCAGAACTTAGATTTTGTTTCAATCGGATATGTTCAATATTACATTCGATACTCGTGAAAAGTAATACCGTGGGCTCGTTTAACAATTTTTTAATTGATATCGTTGTCTGGATGTTTTCAAAATTACATCGGGAACATTGCAACTCTTTTCTGGTCAGTTGATATCGCTGAATTGTTTCTTTCCGTTTCGCCGATACGACTATCGAAAAGTTGCGTGATTTTTATTAGCGCTCGAGAACGCGACGGAATTGATCTATACGTACTTAATTTGAGCCCGATAAAATAAATATTCCGGATATACACGATTGCGCTGCGGGGGACGAACGAGCCAATAGAATTAAAATACAATTTTTTAAATTGCGAATAGAGATCTGTCCCCCGATTGTTTAACGAGGATTAATTCCTCCTCGAATAATATTTCGTTTATTATCGGTCCGGCCGATGCGACGGTTTCTTCGCAATTCCCGTGGAAACAGGATTTAAATGGAAATTGATTTTCGTCCCTCAACGATTCCGCCGAGTTCAAAGTAATATCGAGCACGGTACTTCGCTCTCGCACACTTTACGAACACAATAAAACTATTCAATGTGTTCCCAACTTTATATTACAGAACTATAGAATATAAAAACTTTCTGAAACGTCAATAAAGTTTCACAATTTATCGTGTTCCGTGCATAAAAGCTGCGGTTCTACGATTCCGTGGAGGGTGCGCGCGCAAACACTCGCACTGAGGTCACGCACACGTTTACGCACACACACACTCGTCTCCGCCGTCTCTCTTATTAATTTTAATATTCTTTTCTATTTGTGTCGCATCTGACTCCGGCGTATTGTATTGCGTCACACGCGCGTTCACGTAATTGGATGGATATACCGGTGACTGGCGAACCCATTCGAACGGTAGATCCATTCCCACGTTTACATTGTCGTAATCTAACTTTTTTATAATTCGTGCTTCTCCATTGTTTCCCATCAAATTTGTTGCCGAGGCGGGGCGTTCGTAAATGGGAACGCATAAATATCCCCCCACCCCCGCTGTTTATGGAAACGTGCAACAGCCGTTCGAACAACAACGTTAATCAAACGGCCGAACGAACTAGTAAAAAAAGAAAGGAAATTCAAAAGTCTTATCGGTGTTTAACTTCGCGCGAAACCTGCGCTTTGCACGGCCGTAAACGCGCGCTTTATGAAATCGTCACCAACAGAGCTAAATTCACCCGAAACGGGAGAGAACAATTTTTGTATACAATTATTCTAATATGACGCAGCGTTGATCGAAGGGCTGAACCAGGACAAAGAAAAATTGTTAACGCAGTTTAAATCTGTGTCAGAGTCGCCAGATTAGGGGAATTGAGGGAAAGAAGCTACCCCTTCCTCTGCCAGTACCGGATTGGTACAGAGACGGAACGTGTCACGTGACCAGGACGTGGCAGAGTGGGGGAGTAGCGTCGTAGGAGGGGAAGATAGAGTGGAGAGACAAGTCTTAATCTGGCGACTGTGGCTTCAAATCGATGTGTGGAGCATTTAAGAGTTTATAAAAACGACATCAACAGAGCTGAATTTACCTGAAACAAGGGAAAACAATTTTTATACATATTTATTTTGATATGTCACAGCGTTAATCAAAGGGGCGTACTAATAAAAAGAGAAATTCTTATCGCAGTTGAAGTCTGCATCAACCAGGTGCTTCGCTTAAAAATTTATAACACGAGTCAGAAAAATAGAAGTAAAACGAGAGGGAGAGAGCAATTTCTACACAGGATTATATTGATATGTTTGAAAAATGACACGAGAGGAAATCGAATGGCAGAGAACCGGAAGCTCGGTGGATTTGAGCCAATTAATATATCTATCATTTTTATGGGGATTATAAAGCTTTGGAAACCGAGGTGAATCGAATCGTCGACGATTTTTTTCGTTTTTTTTTTTTTTGATGCAGCGGTGTGCGTTCAATACAGTTCGTTTTAGCGAAGCCGAGCGAAACGACTGCGAATTTTATAAGCAAAGAGCTCCGATTCCCGCTGAAACAATGCTCGCACGTCAAATCGTGCTCGGACAAGTTTGAGCACGCGTCCGAACCGATCGCCGACCGATCAGGATGAAAAAGGATGACCGAGCGCCGCTCATAATTGTAAACCTTTCGCCGGAAGATCGATAATCGGTTCTCCTGCGGGAATGGACCTCGTGAAAAAAAAACAAGGGAGAGAGAGAGAGAAAGAGAGAGAGAGAGAGAGAGAGAAAACAATCGATTCAGTCGAACAGTAATCTTTGGTTCTGCACGGCTGCCGATTTGTCGCGCGGTGGATCGACACTTCGCGCGTTGGTTTCGTCCAGCCGGATTCAAAATCGAGGAGGAGGAGGGTCGAAAAGAATTTTCGCACGTCCAAGGATAAATTCTCGATTTTCTACGAGGTTCCCCATTGATTGGAAATTTTTTGGTTTTTTTTTGCAAGGAACTTGCTAGCTTCGATTGCAACCAAGTGGAACGCTGGTTCCAATTTTGTCTTTCTTTAGTCGAGACCCGGGCGAATTGAAATTGTTCTTTCTACGTCCTTTTTGGTTAGTTTTGGTCACAGAATTGTTTATTATTTTATATATATATATATATCTGTGGAATTTGTTCCAATTTTGTCTTTCTTTAGTCGAGACCCGGGCGAATTGAAATTGTTCTTTCTACGTCCTTTTTGGTTAGTTTTGGTCACAGAATTGTTTATTATTTTATATATATATATATATCTGTGGAATTTGTTCCAATTTTGTCTTTCTTTAGTCGAGACCCGGGCGAATTGAAATTGTTCTTTCTACGTCCTTTTTGGTCAGTTTTGATCACAGAATTGTTTATTATTTTATATATATATATATATATATATCTGTGGAATTGAGTACTATTCTTTTAAAGATTTCGTGAAAATTAATTCTCAAGGTTCATTTAAGAATTTCTTAATTGATCACACTAGATCTTTGTGAAAAATGAAAATTTTCTACCGGAATTGCAACAAACTGGAGTGAAGTAGACATTTATCTCCTATCTTAGTATATTTAATACAATTAATAATTTTTACCGTTAAACGCATAAAATCCGCTGTCTATGATCACGCGGTTGGGTGTTTCGGCAAATTGAACCATTTTTAACTTTTTCCTGACTCGATTAGGAGTTTGTTCGTTTTGCGAGGTAGCTTCGATCACAAGCAGGTGGAACTTTCGCTTTGATTTTACGGTTTTGAATAATAGGCGGAGGATCGCGCGAAATCAAAATCGTCCTTTCATGTTCGGAACGGTCCACGCGTGGGAAATCGAAGCGCAAATTGCTATAATCTTCCTGTGATTAGCGGCGATACGAACCCGTCGCTGCTGACCCTCGTGTGCCGCACGCTAGTTGCCTTCTAATAAAACCTTGTCTGCTGTAAAATCGCGTTATCCTGGACCGAAAGGGGTCCAAAGCGGCCCATTTCGCCGGCAGAAACTGTTTGAAAACTGTCTTCGTCCGTGGCAATATTAATAAGCTCGACAATAGTCTCGCTATAGGCGTTGCGAACCGACCTCGTTATAGTTTCTTTGTTTCCGCGGCGTACAATGTCGACAGCTAAAGAAGATAGTGACAAACGGAGCACTTTATTCTTAAACTGTTGTCGAAACTGTCAGAAAAAACATTTACTCCATACGACGAGGCACCAGTCGCGAATAAAATTAGATCAAGCTTCTTGGCCGACCGTTTTATCGAACAATTAAAATAATAGAAGAAGAAATATGTGTGCTCATTTTATTATACGTATGTTCGTCCCACTGCAATGTGGAATTTAGTTGTGAGTCACTGAAAAAATAATGAACTCATTGGAAACCTGCTATGCAATAAGAAAATCCTACATAATTTATTAGATATGTACTTTGTACATACTTATACAGGTTTGTACTTAACTGGTACGGAAATTTATGCAAATGAAGAAATAATAAATAGACGCAAGTTTATGCAAAATAAAAATTGCCTGAACCAATTGCAACAAATAGGAATTCGATAACAGATAAATAAATTCTTGTTTCCGTAGTTTATTAATAAATGAAAATATTTGGCACCTTCTACCACATTTACGTTGCGATATTATAATCGGTTGAAAAGTATACCGATCACCTATAGCGACCACCTCTCGCTATAGTCGCGTTACGATTCTCAAACAGCGTTCTTACAGCGAGGCGACTCTGTAGTCGACAGTAGCGTGGAAAAATGCAGGAAAATGGCACTATTGCATAAATTTTAATATATTCCCGCCGCTTCGAAAATGGAAACATAGTAGACTTGCTTTGTCCTTGCAGTAATTGAGAGATCTCCATCACGAACATGTTAACACAGTCGGCATGTGTTTAACGAGTGTTTCCTGTGTGGTCGTAATCGCGATCTTTGTCGCGTGAAATCCGATTACCAATACGCGATCGGGAAAACACGCCTCGTGACACGAATTTTTAATTTACATATATGATGTTTCGCCTGACTGCGGAAATATCGAAAGAATACGAACAAACGTGTCGATACGTAACAGCTGGTCCACGGGAATTACAATACAAATTGGTTTTTTCGTCCGGCGCGATCCTAGAAAATAGGCGAAATCGTTCGGCCAGGGTCCAGCCTCGGGGAAACGGGGAATATTTGTTCAAAGAAACATCAGAGGCGAGCGCGAGCGCGCCGTAAACAAAGCATAAATAAAGCATTCAGAAAACGCTTTTATGAAGGTTCGACGAGCGGCTCGTGATTCACCGGCTCGAAAAACGATAAAAAAGAAGTGACGCGCGCGGTTCAAGCTCGATGGCAGACACGTTGGACGCGACATCGCACTCGAACTGCAAAAGCAAATATTTCGTTGCATAATGAATATATACGCAGATTAAATTCCCCTGGATTGCACGTCTCTGCCGTGATTAATCCCACTCCGAATCGAAATACTTCATTATTCCCATCGACATTCTCTTGACAGCATTACACAACGATTCGAGGCAATTAGCGCTAATAAATAGCCTCTACAATATTGCAAAAATAATATCGAATCGATATATCATCCGAACTTTTGCTACACCATTTTTCTCGAAACAATAAAATACCAATCGACACGTTCAGGAGCAACGGGGAAAGTAGCGTAAACCGTCAATCACTTTTTTCAAGCTGTTCTAATTTTTAGCACATCATCTGGAATAAAAATCGTTTGCATTAATTACAAAATAATAATATTTAATAGGATTTTTAATCATTGCACTTGAAAAGAATTTTTTACTGGACTGTACTGAAGGTGACTTGTGGGTTCAGAATTAAAATTGTTATTTATTAAAAAGTCCCCAGAAGTGGACTGTAGATTGTAGAAAATTACGTAATAATCGTCGACAAATAATGTGTCACGACAAAAATTGAAGAGGATTATCTTCCCCCACCCGAGAGGGTAAATGTGTTTTTGAGCGTAGCGGTTACCAGGGCGATTTAAATGCGCTGTGCATCATCGATTCGTCATCGAGCCCGTCCACATTCAAACGTTTGCGGCCCCGTAGACCACGGATTCCACCAGCAGGCTGGTATCTTATCAGCTCACCCGTATCCGAGCATTCGAACACTCAAACGTTCGAATCCCCCAATGCATTTTCACCTGCGTGCCCGAACGACGGTGCAGGAAACGCTCTAACGAGCCTCTATCTCCCGTGAACGGCCACTTAAAATAATTATTGTAAATTTTAACTGTTTTACACTCTCCAGCGGAGAGAGAACGTCTGCGAGTACGCCGACTTTTAAAGTCGTACGAAACCCCTTCGAATCCTTATACGTTGGTCTCTAATAAATTTTCTAACAGCTGCCGATATGATCTTGGAATGAATCCTAACGAAGGAAATTCTCAAAGGACGAAAAGAATTTCGATTTTGCAGAACGAAAACTCGACGAAAATTGATTGTCGGCGCGCGGACTCGAAAAAATGATTAATCCCGCGAGAGGGAAATTAATACGCGGATAGCCGGCGAGCAGCGAGCTTGCTAATTATATGTCGAGCCTCGACCGTTAAAATTAACGAGCCTACGCGAACACGCGCGTGTACACGCGTTATTGAAAGCATCAACGCGTCAAGAGAGAACGGCTGATTCGTCTGCTTGTATCGCCGCGGCGAGTTTCCCGGGCAATTGCGCGGGCTTTAATCCCCGGCCGCTCTAAGTAAAACGCGTAATCGTAAGCGGAACCGCATCGGCGCGCGCTATCAATCGAGAGTTGAACCGACCCACGACATTCGAAAAGCCCAGCTGTCCGCAACCGTTTAAGCAGCGGCGAAAATGAAACCGAACGATTTCGTTCGTCGCACGATAAAACACCATCGCCGCCCTACCCCCCTCCCCACCCCTTCTATTTCGCTCCTGTATATTATCCTCTAAAAACGCGAATTTGCATATCTGATCGGACACTCGACCAACCTGCCGCGTCATTCCCATCCTCGTGACCCTCCTGTTGAAGGAGCAAACGCAAGAAGGGCGAGAAAGAGAGAGAAAGAGAGAGAGAGAGGGGTCAGGAAGTGGGGGGACCTCGAGAGTGACAAGATCAAAGTGGAATTTATAAATTTATGTGGTCGGGCGGTGCGAAATCCTCTAGCCGGAGCCACAATGGCCCCTGGGGGCACACACTGCGAGCACTTTTAGTTTCGGAGCCAAATGTGTCGGTACAGTGTACAATTTCTCATGCAATGTCTTAAATATTCCAATAACTAGACGTTCGTGCAAGAAACCAGTTGGTGCGACTTGGAACACCGGAAACAAGAATTTTAGAATGTTGCTATATTGTTTTCGACATGACAGGATTCTTAACACTAACACTATCGACACTTCTTGTATACCTACCGTGCGTGGTCAAAATGACCGGTCTTTAAGAACAGTTATTGTTAACACATTAAACGGTGATAATAGTCGATTTGTTGCTGAATGAATTAGTAGATGAACAACTTCTTACGCGTTCAACGTTTCTACTCTATATAAGTCCCAAATGCCTAGCCGATGAATGTCCCATTCCCGCTGTCGCGGGGTACACGGTGTTTATATATGTCCCAAATGCCTGGGCGATAAAAGTCCCAGAACTATCCCAAGTGTGGGCACGTGTTTAGGACATGTATCGAGTAAACACACCAGTACTTGCACAATATTTAACATCGAGCCGACTGAAGATCAGAAGGAGCTGACCGTTAGCACTCGAACGGCGAGGCGTCATTGAAAATGGCCGCACTATTATTTGAAAGAACGTTTGCATCACTGGTACCTAAGAAATGGATAAAATTGTCGGCAATGTCAGCACTACCGATAAACCTCGTGTGTATGAATAGATTTAATAAACAAATCCTAGGTCAGAGGAGATGTCTTCTGAAACAGCTTCGAGGGGGTTGAAGCGGCGGGTCCGTGGATTTGCGTAAAGCGATAAATAAAGGTTCCATTTAAAAACTTGTAAGTACATTATATTCACTTTCGCCCGGATTCCAGCAATTCGCCATTGGCTCGTGGAGGAAGAAGAAGCGCCAACGAGAGAGGCAGAGAGAGGGGGGAGAGAGTGAGAGAGAGAGAAGAGAGGCGAGTCCGGGCCGGAGAAAATTTACTGCCAATTACTTTTTGCCTCTCGCATATGCTCGCTACATTCCCCTGCGCCTACCTGGCCGAACTGAAACCTGCTGACCGGCCCCGCTAAGGGAAGCGAGAAGACGAAGAAGAACAAGAATAGGATCTGACGACCGAGAGCTAGAAAGAAAGCGGAGACGAACCGAGAGAATGACGAAAGTGTTCGACCGCTCTCCGCCTGCGATTACGGTGATTAATAAGCGGGATATGTATGTCAGCCGCGAGTTATCGAGGAAATATTGGAAGCACGCGGCGGGCGGGGGGGTATCAAGATCGCGGCTGGGACTCGAAGAAAGATCTGATAACCGCGGACAGTATTTACGATAGTTTTATCGCGCGGGAGAGCACGGCGCACGGGAAACCGGCGAGCGTTTAAAGTGCTCGCGAGAGAGCGCGCGCCTGTAAACGCGTTTGCAGTTAATGATGCGAATTGTCTAGCACCGCAGATGTAAACATCGATAACTCCCGCTCGTTTCGTCGCGCGCTCGCGATCACTTCTGCGAGATAGAGGGGACCTTTAAATGCTTTTTTTCCACCGTTTTTGCTTTCTTCCGACCCGCCGCGATCAATTATTCACGAATTCGGCGAACCCTCTCGCGCAAATCGATGCTGTCCTCCATTTTTCCTGTATTTTTCACTCGAAATAAATATCGTTTCACCGTGTTGTTGTGATCGCTTCCGGAGCAAACTTTCGGGCAAGTGAATGACTAGTAATTTACGTTATTTTCAGTGGCCCGGAAGTGCGATGGAACATCAAGGAAAAAATTTGGGAAGAGAAAGATGTTTCGTAGATTATGCGATCGAAACGCGTGCGTCATCGATGCTTGTTAACGGGCCCGAAAATTTGAGCGAGGTCCAGGTTCCCGGCCGCCTCCTCTCTCTCTCTTTCTCTCTCTTTCTATCTCTCTCTCTCTCTCTCTCTCTCTCTCTCTCTCTCTCTTGCCAGATGAATGAAAGAACGATTCCGAGATCTTAATTGCAAACGGACACTCTCGCGATCCGCAGCGTGTCCAAGCTGCTACACAACCCGTTCAGCTATGCTGGCACATTACCAATGGGAATCGCAGAATCTCCGTGCATTAACATACGCGCGCTATATCGACTAATCTTAATCGACCCTGATGGATTTATCGTCTCTCGTCAACAGCCGGGATACGCTCGTTTCGCTGCACGGCTATAGCTCGTTCTTGCATAACAATGCAAATCGTGCGAAAATGTTCACAAAATTCTAGTCTCGTTCGATTCAACGTCGAACGATCAAGCTCCAACTGATACGCATAATCGATGGAATATTCGTAATTCTGCGGTTTATAATTTTACAAGGATCTGGAAAAATTTCTTTGCTCGAGCAACGTGAAAATTCTCTCTCTTATTCATTCGTAGAAAGTTCTATCGTATTATCAGAGTCCGTGAAAAAACTTTTCTCATGCTCATAGAAAATTCCATTTAATTCTTTAAATCCTGGGAAAATTGTGCTACGTTATTTTAATGACGCTCCTTTATTCTTTTAATTAAACTATACGTATATATATATACATATCGGTGCTATGCTCGGAGAAAATGAAATGAAACGAATTTCGTAGCGGTAGAGAATAAATTGTTGAATACTCGATAAAATTTAAGGAAAATCGTGTTCGCGTTGGAACGGCGTCATGATCGAAGGCGCTTAGAACAATGCGGACACTGATCCAACGAGCGAACGAAAGACAATGGGAGGAGAAGGAGGAGAGGGACAGAAACGTTTCCACGGTGTTGATCTCTGAACTAGCCGAACACGGGACACACTTATGCAGAATTGGAGGCAATTACGTTTTTGTGGCCGCCGCGTTTCGAAGCTGCACGTTTGATTACAGTTCGTCAATTAGTGTCAAGGATGGATAAACTTTGATCGAGAATCGTGATCGCGCGCGGCTGCGGGCCCCGATGTCCAGTCACGTGGAAATAATGCAGCGAGCGCGAACGGAATATTTATATGGAATCTGGGCGAACCGGCGTGTTTCTAAAGCAAATATTCCGGCGCAAGTTTGAGCGCTTTGTTCCATTACGGCTCGATAATTCGTGTCAAGGATGCGCGCAAACTTTATAGATGCTAGGTACGCTGAAAACCGCGCGGAGACTCGCCGAGGAATCGAACATGGCCGCCGCCGTCGTCGTCAGCGACACGCGCGCGCGAACTGTTTCCGTTCGGTTCGACGCGATACACTCTTTTCCCCGGGTTCGGATAACTCGAAATTTTTCGCTGATAATTAGCTGCGATCCTCGGCCGAGACGCGTGTGCAAAATTTTTTCGAATACGTTAAAAATTGCAAAAGTTACGAATGTTTGAAGATGACCGTGCGCGGCGGACGGGTATTTCGATGAAGAAATTTCAAAAGTGTCCATTTTTAATGGAATTTCGGAAAAAATTAAGGTTATTTCACATTAAAAATTATTTTTTAGAAGAGATTATTGTTCGACGAGATTCTCCAGAAATAATTAAAATGAAATAATTAAAAGAATTGCAATTTTTTCATACGAGTCATTGCGCTAGGGTGAAACCGACGTTGCTTTCAATAAATAAATTTTCTTTTTGAGTTGAAATTTCGTGTATATTATGTCGAGAGATCGGCAAAATTATTATAAGAAGATCGAAGCTACAGAGTCTTTCCTTCAGCTAAAGACAATTCACGGAAGTTGTCTGTGTGGAGGTTCAGGGACTCGAGCTCGACGATAAAGAGAGTTCTGAACGATTATGTGAGCGGTATCTTAGCGATAGGAGGCGTGATGTTTTTAGAATGCGATTAATCCGATAGCGCGGCGATCGTTGTTATTAATTTAGTTCGGCGTGCATCAGATAGGCGGTTCGATCGCGGTTACATCCACGTCGAGGGGATTGATTGTTCCTCAAGTTGGCCTCTCGAAACAAATCTGATCTTCGGTGGGACAGTTTAGATTAGGTTTAATTCACCGTATCAGGCGAAATGACGAATCCACCTGGCGTTATCGAGCGGATTTCGGCCGCGTTATTAACCAGAACTGTTACTCCACGTTAAAACGGTCTCGATCGTGAAAGTTGAACTCGCTAGGGCGACCCGCGCGCGTACACGTACGCAGATCATGCGATACGTTTAAATATTTAGATACCCGATCCGATAACGCACAAACTGCTCAGCCTCGTTTTTCCCCCATCCCCTCTCAATCATCGCTCGCGTCTAATAATGATTCGTAGAAAAAGTTGTTTGCTCGTTGCACAGGTGAGAAATGAAATCACGAAACTGTCAGTCGCGCGCTGGATTTTGTAACGTTATTTGCCGTCTACTCGATAATGCATTCGAGAACACGGCCGCAGATAAGCGACGCCCGGTTGTAACTCACAAAGATAAAGTAGAATCGAGTTAAACAAACGCCTAGCTGTTCTTTTCTCTCTATGTACATTCCACTTTTCACGCCGGGCGAGCCCGAGACGAAACTTCCACTGTCGTTTCCTCCTCTTTCTTCTTCTTTCCTTTTTCTTTTCCCCAACCTTTTTCGTTCGCCGGAACGGGACGAAAGAAACCGGCGCGTTTAATCGCGCAAACCCAGAGACCTGCGCGAAAAACTGATCCGAGCGCAAATTGACCTTTTACTCCGGAAGAATTTACTTAAACGGACACAATTCTCCAATGAAGCGAAAACAACGGTATTCCTCGAGTCGTTTCCGTTCCAGTTTCTATGACAAACAAACGACGCGGTTATAAATTTTACCATTCGATTCGAATAACCGCAATTCGTCAAAGCTATACTGCCGGAGATTCGGCGATAAAAAATTTAAGTGTGCCGTAAAACTCTGCTTTTCCCATGACACCGCCTCCACAATGGCAATAGTCTAATTGCTCGCCGCTGTCGTAATAGGAACAGCTTCTATAATAGTCTAATTGTTGGCCACTTTCGTAATAGGCGAAATAATGAACGAAGATAACGGAATTTCTCAACAGTTGTTATCGCCAGCAACCGTTACAACGTATGCGAATGGAACACGGTTTTTTAGTATTTTCATCGGAGCTTGAACGATCGACCGGACGGGTCGGCGGAGACCCAGAACGTCCCAACGTTCGGCTCGTCCTCTTTAATTCACCGCGTCGTTCGGCCGACCGTGTAAGAACGATAATTGCGACGATGAGCTAAGAACGCAATCGACGGGAATGTTGTGCGTCAGCGAAAAAAGAAAATTCCCGCGTTCGAAACGCGTCGACCGGGGAATTATCTATTAGCGATACACCCCGGCCTTCCTTTCGTCGCTGTAACGCTATTACAGGGAAATTCAACGAGGCCTGTTATGCTCTTGACCATAATCGTGATAACTACACCCGCGAGCGTTGGCGCGGGAAGCCCATTACAGCAGCGAACAGAGAGAGAGAGGGAGAGAGAGAGAGAGTGAACACGCATAGTGAGGCAAGAAAACAGAATTTTTGCGCCCTCTGTACCTCTGTGAAAAAAATCCCGTATCAGAATTTTTCCTGGCTCTGGCTTTTGCTTTTCTTTTTCTTTTTCCCGTTGTTTTTCCGTCATCGTTCGCTCGCGCTTACTTTCCCTCTTTTTCCCTCTCGCTCGCTCTTTCTTGTACGGTATTCATTAGCGTGAAATGCGCGCGACACGTTGCATAAATGTATTTTAAGCATCCCCCATTTTTTCTTCTTTCCTCTTTCTGCCGTCTTTTTGTCTGGTTGTACGGCAGCCCCGTCGCATTACAATACACACTTTGTGTATCACTACGTCACCCCCTTCTATTTACTTTACGCACGCCACAGATTCAATAACGGCGGTCGTTCCGATCGCGTGTCGTATGCATAAGGCAGCTTTGTAACGCGTTCGAACGAGGTCAATTGCTCGAGACCGACCAACTCGGCGACCCCCCGCCCACCCCCGCGGAGCCCGACGAATTTTCCGTATAATTGTAACCGACCTCGGAAACCAACCCTCTCGAACGGAGAGCCCCCGGTCCCCGAAACGATCCTGCCGAAATTTCAGCGGAAAATTCTTCGCGTCTCCTCCAGCGTTTCGTTTTTCCCTCGGTGTTTTTACTCGAAATAAAATCGCTCGTGGTGAACACTTCCACACTTGCATACACGCGCGATAACTGCCCGTTAGTATTGTAGCGATAACAGGGACTACAGTCATCATTATCGGAATTACTCTAACGCGCTCGGTCGGCAACGCATCAACCGTTGTATTATACGCTAGGTGTTCTCCTCGGTAAATAATTCACTTTGTTCCGTTCATTATAGTTTTCCCCCTTTTTCTTCTCGTTTTATTCCGTTCCATTCGTGTTTTTCTTTCCCCTCCCCCAATTGTTTCACCACGTTTTCGTAATTGCGATTTATTTTATTTCTGCAGATTATGTTCCATCGTTATTTATTCGCGCGTTTAATTTGCGCAACGAACAGCGCTCCGTCGTTGCGTCTAAACGTTCGGGCGAATATAGTTCAGCATTTTTACTCCGTAGTTCAGCAATTTGTTTATCTTGTTTCATTTTCTTTCGTACTAACTTCGGTATTATTTTTCGGTGAATTCTTTATGCTCACGAGGTCGCTCGTTCGTTTTATTTTCCGTTTCTCTTTCTTTTTTTTTTCATTTTTCATTCTCTTCTCGGTCGACTTTTCGTATTTATAATTAATACCGCTATCGCACGCGACCTTTAGAATATCCGTTATTTATCTGCCTCGCCCAGCTACGTTTTAATTAAACAGAAATAGCAGAAATTAAGTGTATACCGCGCCGCTGCCATTAACCATCGCGGTTACTTGTTGTCAGGCTGAATGCGTTCCCGCAATTTTTTCTTGTTTAAATATTCCGCGCGGAGCCGAGGGGACACACATTGTGCGTGTGTGTTTGTGCGTGCGCGCACGCGCGCGCGCAATTAACATTATTAATTGCGTAAATGTAATTACGCGTTCGTATTGTGTTGATTAACAGCGGAAACGGAGCCGGGGCTTGCTCGATTTAATTCGGTTCCCATTATTTAGGGATGTGCTTCAAACTTCCACGTTCGATATTAATTATCGATCTCGCCTCTCTCTGCAACTAACATTTCCTTCGTGGCTCTTGGCCTTTTGATGCGAATTCTTCGCGATTAATTTGCAGCATTTAATAAGGAAACTGGTCGCAGCCGGAACAGGAAGAGAAAACTAAAAACGTCCGATCGAAAAGACGGTTCTCGTTCGCGTGTGACCGCTCGGAAACAGCGTGTCGCGCCCATCAAAAGAAATAACACAGCCCAGCCAGCCAGCCAACAACACAACACGCGCACACGCGCGCATCCCGTACGCATACGCATACGCAAAACGCAAACGCACGCACACGCACGCGCAACGTTAGCGAACGAACGGATTCTACGTTGCTGAATTGATTTCATAACTTTCCTACTTGCAAACGCGGTCAGCCAGACTTTCTGCCGGGACTGTACGCAGCCCCCCCACCCCGCGACTAATTTTGCCGATTAGAATTTTAGCATCGCGTACAGTCCGCGCGAAAAGTCCAACACAAGCGTCGACCATCTTCACTTTTATCCGAGCAAATTTATTTTTCAACACAAACTCGTCACTTTAATCATGTTAATTACCTCCACGATGCTGTTACCAATACTGATCTAATATAATTATTAGTATAATTACTGGATTGGAAATCTTTATGCAAATTTCCATTTCTATGTAAAATAATTTCTTTCGTCTCGTTTAACTTGTTTTCATTGTGAAACTGGTTAATCATTTAACCAGCACTTGTACATTGAATCAGAGACTTCAATAAGTATCGGAGAATTTTTTTTCTTTTACGTTTCTGAAATAAAATATTGCAGATGTTAATCTACATTCACGTTTTCTAGAAAATTGCACATAAATATTCTAGTGATTAATAATTATATTATATTTATTGTACGTGCTTCTTGTAACGATGTTCGCGTTTCACTCCGAGAAATAAATAAATTCTATTTGTACACCGAATAAAATTCCACGTAGACGAGAGACATCTTGAAAATCAAATTTGGTTGGCTTTGAGCAGGCAATTGGAGTCTACTTTCCGGATGGTTCTCGTGTTACTGTATTTTTTCGATTTCGAAAACACGACTCGTATCGTTTCTCCTAACGCGTTTAGATTTGTTTGATCGCGTGCAGTAGGTACTCGTCAAAGTAAAGAGTCGATAAGAGGCTTTCGTTCGATCAAGATAACGGGCTCGGATGCGGAGGAAACAGTCGTCGAATGCAACGATACGGGCTCGAGCGAGCGAGCGAGAGAGAGAGAGAGAGAGAGAGCACAGAGGATCGTTTAGCAGTTGCCACGTTGACAATAAAAAGAAATAATAACAATAACGATAATAGTCGGGCCGGTAATACTAATAAAATTACCCCCGGTGGAAAGTTGCATCGCAATAAATTCGTGTCCCGTCGTTTTATAGTAGTCGATGCGAATTTTATACGTTCCCGAAGAGTGAAAGCCGTTTTCAATGGATTCGCACGGACACGCGCGCACATCGACGACCATAACCCAACGGAACACCTGGTTGTTCTAACGAGAATGGAGACCGTGATACAGGCGCAAGTTTGCAAAGCAATCCGCCCCTCTCCTCCCCGGTGCGATTTATTTTATTTCCTCGCTGCGGCTTCGAACCAGTTTTCGGAAATTGTCGTTGCAAAAACTGAAAGATAACCGCGCGAGACTCGAAATTCGTACTCGCGTTTGCTCAATTAAAAGACGACGACTGCAACGGGATCGGTTGTTCGATAATTTCAGCGATCTCGAAACGGTCACGCTAATCGAAAACGATATTTTAGCTCGCGACGCGTACAACGGTCGTCGGAGCTTGCTCTGCGACGCGAGCCGTTAATGTACACTCGTAATTTTCATTGTTTATGTAATGTTGTGAGATTGATTCGTCCTTATTTCGCGTTTATCGACGCGAGAACGCTCGATTACTTATGCCCGGGAGTGTACAGCCTGGCTCGGGCATGGTTAGTAACAATTAGACTGCGGAAGTTTATGGAATTATAGCATCTACCGAGCCGGGGAACTCGGCGAAACATTGAATTAATGTTTAACATCGGATACACTGCCAGCCGAACTGCAATAACAGATTTCGTGACTAACGAAACGTGGTGGTATTGTTCTCCGAAGTAGTGCACAAAAGAGACTGGAATGGCGATCAGCCCATTTTTGTTCTACACATTAAATCAACAAATTGTGTTGCATTTACAACGTCACATGTTTCTTGCATCTCAAAGCTAACGGATAGATCGTTCCGGATAATAGAGGTTCCACTGAATCTTGAATTACACAAGCAAATGAGCTCGGAATTGCGTCATGCTTGGGCTCATTTTTATCGGAAAAATGATGCGAATATGTTGGTAAAGTCCCAGTAAAAAATAATTATAAACGAAAAAGTTACATAATTTGGAGCATCCGCAAGGTCTTCGAGGGGTAGATTTATCATGCAAATTGCTTTCGTGTGTATCGTGGAATCACTGTGTTCAATATAATAGTGATTAGAGCACAGCGGTACATATATTTGTTAATGTAAATTTCTTGAAAAGCATGGTGGAGAGGGGAATTTCAAGGTCCGTGAAAAAGCTCGCGTGTTCGAGGATCTTTTTTCGAGCGATTCGAGGGTTGAAAGGGGTTGAAGGGGGTGAAAAAGGGTTGCCTTTGATTCGCCGTTCGCGAAATAATATCGCAAGGAGCTCGTCCTATTGTCCGCGTCAAATCGAGACACTTGTTTCCCCGAGATCCGCCCTCTCGGTGCAATTTACTCTGTAAAGTATGGTGAGCTCTGCGAAGCTACAAAAGTAAATTCCATTAAGGCAGCTACGGGGTACTTTCCTTTAATGTCGTTAGCAGGAAAGAGCGGGAACGAGCCGAGGGGGGAACCCCGAGACGTTAGAGGGGGTAAGAAACGAACCACGCCGAATCAACGGCCACGATTTAGACGAATATCCTCCCCCCGTTGTACAGTCCGCCCCAAAGCTCAAGCTCGACCCTGTGAAATTCTCGCCCGGACTGTCCTCGAATCAACACAAAGCTCGAACGAAACGCATCCAATCGCGAGCGCAATTAAAAAATTAATCTTAGACAGGTGAGTTTATAAACGTGCCGGTCCGGACCCTGTAATTTCCCCGATAATTGTTTCAAAGAAATTAGTCGACCATATAAATTACCGAGAAATTGTCCGAAGTCCCGATGCTGTAAATTTATTGCTGGCAAATTACGTCTGGCGGGATTTTATAATGATTTCCGAAGTGGTAACGAGCCAGTCGTTTCAGAGTCGCTTTAATTGCCACGTATGTATTTATGAACTTGAACGAAACAAAGGCTTGCCTCGAGAAACCGTTGATGGACAAACATTTAGTATAAACGGCCTTCGATTTTCTTAAAAACGGAAACTTGTACAACGTTTGGCTCGGCGCGAACCGAATGCCGTTGAACGTGCTTATCGGTTTTGTATTTAAACGGGTTCTTAAGGAAAATCATATTTACATAACGCCGCTAGATAATACAGCGGTACAATTATTACAAGCTCGGACGTAAATTTACCCGTTCAGCCGTTCAAACGCGGAATAATTCGCTGAACACACTTATTTCCTGCCGGGAGTTTGCTCAAGGCGCAAGTTCTGCAATAAACTGCATCTCATCGATTGCATTACGTGCGAGCGCCAGATGGAGAAATCCCCAACACAGCGGCAGCTGAAAATTCGTGTCGTGTTTTTTCGAGTGAGCGCCGCATTCGCGCGCGCGCGCGCGACGCAAAAGAGGATTTCAAAAACTCCGATCAAAAGGATTTTAATCACGATGATGAACACGTAACGGGAATAACCGGCGCCGTAAATGACGATGTTATTCGCGACAAATTGGAAACAGATCCGTATTTAACCTCCTCAAGGCCGAATTATTGAGAAACACCATTTTCTGGTTACTAAGCACACGCCGCGCGCTGTTCGCGCAGAAATTTGCGAAAATAAACACTGAAGAGAACTAATACGATACTTTTTGAAAGATATTTATGGCAGAAGTTCAATTGAATTAGATTCAATTCTATTTAAATAAATTGAAGAATGGTAAATACATATGGTATTCACTCTGCGAATTTTACGCGGAAACTATAGCAAAATATACTAAAATATATCACATTCCAGTATATTATTATTATCTAGTATCTAGAATGCGCTATAATATACTAAAATATACTATATTACACTAGAAAATATTATATTATATTAGAATATACTATAATGTACTGTAATATACTATAATATACTATATTATACTACAATATACTATATCATACTAGAATATACTATAGTGTACTGTAATATACTATATTGTACTAGAATATACTATAGTGTACTATGATATACTATGATATACTGGAATATACTAGCATATGCTGTACTATAATCAGATATATTATAATATATTCCAGTATATCAGACAATACTATTATACTACTATTATAATAATGAAATTAAATATATAATAGTACACAATGTACACTTTCATTCTATAATGAGATGAAAGTTGTACATTTTTCTGAAGCAGTTGTTGATGTGTTCTGCAAGACTTTTTATTAAAATAAAGAATAACTAGAACTGTCGGACATAAATAAGGAAAACAATATTAAAAAACATAATGGTAAATAGGTTGTTTTGAACGATGTACTTCGCGACACACAAATAGAGTTACTCAGCTAAAAACAAGCTTACTTCACCAACTACTATGATTTCTTACGATATTATGCTTTCGTTAATACAACCATATTGCCAAGAAATATTTGAAACACACGTTTTAAAGAGAATATTACAATTTCGTGGATCGGACTGACTAAAGAAAAATACAAAATTTCCTTTTTACAATACTGTTCTATTTCCAACGTTTTTCTTCACGAAATGTTGCCATTACCATTTTCAAAATGTATGCATGACGTCGAAACAGAATTTTTTTAAATACCAAATATCAGTGTAGTGCCGATTTTAACACTAGGTTTACGGAGCGTAAAAAATGTTTATTCTACGTTACTTCACAAAAATAACAAGAATGCGTCCATTCGGATTTCTAGACGTCTCTATTAAAAGAAATAAATAAAGAAGAAAAGAAAATCTTAAAGAAATTTTAAGGATTTCTTCTTATTAAGAAGAAATAAATTTTTTGAATGCTCCTCGTAAATGTATCTTTACAATCTCGATAATAGGAAATTAAAAAATTCAAGATCCGTCAAAACGACGGGTTCGGGTTCCACTGATCGGATGACGTTTTTCAAAAATGCGCGGAGAGAAGTTTCCGGAAAAATGTGACACGAACGAAACTCGAGCGTTTAGGCGTGCAGGAAGAGCGGTCAAGAAACGGAGCGACTTCCGGCCGAATATTTTCCCGTGAATTTAGCCGGTGTCTCCGCGAGCCTAACAGAAGTAGCCTAACCGGAGCTACCTCAACTTTTCGCGGATTGCGAGTGGCAGTGACTCGGTCAAACGGGAAGATCGATACGCTAGTGTGTAGGCATGCGCTCGGTCGCTCGCTCGCGCGAATAAATATGCCCGGTCGCGTGCGTACAAATTTTAATTATGAATCGGCAATTGAATCCCGTTGAGCAGGGGCGGCAACGACCGAATGGGGGGTGGGAGGGGGTCCAGGGGGAAGGGGCCCGGAGCGCCGATGAATTATCGGCTAATTTCGTTTGGCCGTTGAAAGATCGTAAAATTTATCTGGCGGCCGGTTTTTGTATAGCTCGCGCTCTCGACTCGCGCCGCGGTAACTATGAAAGTGTGTTTTAGCGTCGCGATCATTATTCGAATTGAAGTGGATTTACGGAGGTGTGCGCGAGAATTGTTGCACACACACACACACACACACACATGTATACGTATGTATATACACGTACAGAGGGGCGCGCATGCACACAATGCGGTTCATTGTCAGCGAAGCACCTGTCCGGCTCGGTTCGTTGAATTTGACTCGAGCTGTAGATGTGTGTTTGCGTTTGCCAGCGCGCAACAGCTCCCACGAAGACAACACCACAGCAGAAAGATGGGGTGGGGGGAGAGAGAGAGAGAGAGAGGGGGAGGGAGAGAGAGAGAGACGGAGGGAGAGAGAGAGAGACCGGCAAACACACGTGTACTAGCGACACAATGTAACGAAATATCCTATGCACGGCCGATTACCGGCTGAATTAATGAGTGGGGAAACAATACAGCGCGTTCTATAATTCGCGGCGTGATCACCGGCTGAATTATTCCGCGATTCCGATCCGAAACGTTTCCTTTTTTAGTACTGTGTTCCGAAAGATAGTCACTAGCTTCATAAAACTGTATTGTTTAAAAAAAGAAAACAATGCAGGAGAGGTTACAAGAATTTAAAGATGTCGGTATATTACTTTCAACTCTAAGAAATGGTTAAAGGATGCGAGTTAATTTTTATTCCTGTTTCTGACAATTAATGCGGACAATTTTTATTTCGCATAGAAATAGTCTAAATTAATGGCAAAATGCTCGATACACATTTCTTTCTTCAGTCACTCCTCCTCCACCTTATATATGTTATAAAATAAAAATTAGCTCGTATACTGGGGTGGCAGTCCAAATGTTAAGGTAAACATACAACGTGGAAAAAAATGTACATTATGAATTCGTTCGTTGATAAAATTATGAAACACGGTTGCATGTCCCGTGCGACTAGAATCGAAGCACAAAATAATTCGGCCTTCTGAATTTTGTTAACAAAAGCACACTCGGATACGAATAAGGTCGAAATAATGCAACATAGTTGGAATTAAACGGGGATAAAAATGCCGTAGGAGGTAATAATGTTTGCACGATAAGAGCGCGGAGGAATAAAACTCTGCTGTGGTTATAAACTATGTTTATATTAGCTCATTCGCTCGCCGGTGACGTAAACGCTGCCAGCCGATTATCGCTCACGTAAAGTTTACGTCACTTTGTAAAATAGCTAAATAGTTTTCCTTTTCTTCTGTAATAACAAGTAGTTTACGCGATATTTTAGAACGTGAGCCTTGTAATCGATATCGACCGTTGCACATCTCGCAGGCTCGACACACACACACACACATGCATCGACGTTGCATTCTATAGACGAGCGAAATTATGTTATGTACATTGTATTTGTTTGGTCGCGATGAATAAATTGCTGATTAAAAAAAAAGAAAAGAAAAAATGCGACTCAATTGCATCAACATCGCATACGTAACGCGCTTAATTTCAATCTGCTTTTGTTTGCAAATGGCTTCGAGCTGTCGGTTATATTAGGTTAAAACGACTTTGAGCGGAACGCGGCAATAATTGCGCTCTGTTCTCTGTGTTCATATACATTAAATTATATGTCGTAATAAGTGCTTCGACGGAGTTTGTTGGATTTAATATTTATTTTCAAGGAAATGGAAAGCCTCGCGAGCGTTTCGCAAGCAGTCATCCTTGTGCTACAAAATGCTCCGCGCATTTTCTGGCGCGAAAACGCAGGAAATGTGCTCCGAATTTCAACGACAGCTACGCTTTGTTCGAACAAAAAGCAGCGAATGACTGAATAAATTTAAAACATCAACATTCTTTATTCCTGGTAAAATTATTTGTCGTTTCAAGATGCAACAGTGGCAGGAAATCTGCTCTGAATTTTAACGATTCCGCTGCTTTATTCACAGAAATATGACGCGTGACTAAAATAATTAAAAATGTAAACATTCCTTCTCACCGACGAAATCCTTGACCAGTTCAATTTTAACAATTATTCAAATAAAAGCAGCTAAACAAATTCAAGAATGAACGTTCTTTGTCACGGACAAAATCCTTGAACATTTTATGGCACGAAAACGGTAGGTCACTGTGTCCGGAATTTCAATCGCGCAGTTTTCTTCAAACAGAACTGTCGAATCATTGGACAAATGAAAATATAAATATTCTATAAGCCTGGCAAAATCCTTGACCATTCCGGAGCGCAAGAAACAAACACTTAGTTGCAACCGTGCTGCCGTTTTATTAAAACAAAACTGACGGCTTACTTATCGAGTAAATTAACAAATCGAAAAGTGAACATTCGTTATCTCCGTCGGTTTCGCAAGCAGTTGTCCTTGTACTACAAAAATCCTCGGCCACTTCGAGATGCAAGAAAAGGAGGAAACGGTTCGCCACGAGTTTCAGCTATGCTGCCTTTTTATTCCAACAGAAATAATGAATTATTTATTGACGAAACCGAGCAGCTTTTTTTCTTGTATCCGCCGCTGTACATATCCGCGTTACCGGCGGTAATAATACGGGGAAAAGGTACGCGAGAAATATTTGCAAAATTGCTAATTCTGGAGATAGAATCGGAAACTAGATGGCGGATTCACGTAATAAGATTAAAAACGAGAGGGAAAGAAAAAAAGCGAGAGAGAGAGGGGGGGCACGAAACATCATACACGTCCTGGTTTCGCGAACAGTTCTCCTTCGAGTGCAACAGTGTGCATGCACAGGCTAGCCTCGAAACGAATTATAATTACAAATCGAGAGCGGGGAGTATCGCGGTTTCCCGAGCGGCCAGAAAAATTACGTTGCCATAAATTTTTATAGCGTTTTGATACGCGCAGCCTGCGGAGAAGCGTGCGCCGCGGTTAAAATTTATTAACGACCCGTAATCAGAAAAAGGAACAAACGGGCCCCCGGTGAATCACGGGATGATTATCATTGCGTGGACAATTTTAGCCGGTCGGTATTTTTATCGACTGTACTTCGCGGTCGATTCGCGGACTCGTTCGCTGAAACCCGCCCGCGCGCAAACGCACGGGAAAAATGAAGTAAAAGAAGAAGAGAAAAAAGAAGAGAAAAAAGAACAAAACAAGAGAACGAGGATGAAAAAGAGAACAAGAGAGAATCAAGAACAACGACGAGCGAAATATTATATTACATAAATCCCCGGGCGAAAATGATTGCCGTGAGAAACGTTTTTGTTTTTGTCGTCCGCTCGCACGCACACATCGACAAGCTAGCTCCGCTTGCTCGTTCGCGCGCGCGCGCGCGTTCACGGAGACAGCAACGCTCGTGTTCATAGTGCACGAAGGCAACGAAGTTATCGGCGACGTGAATTACAGGTTCGCTCGACTAAATTCCAAGTTTAATCTCTTTAGAGGCGTCGCGTACAAGCAAGTTTCTGTAACATTGAAATCCTTAAACGTAAATATTGCGACGGGCGTTTGCGGGCGCGCGCGCGCGCGTGCCGCTGATCGCCGGTACCGCTTTCCTGTCCATCGAGTGACGTGACGCAGTTCCACGTTGCAAAAATAGATCTTTTTATTCGCAACCTAACAATTTTCGTATTCAACTCGAGCGAAACGACGACCGCGGCGAAAAGCTCCGCGAAACTCGTATCTTTATCGATTATATTAATTACCGACCGAACTGTTTCGACCGATTTTCGAGGTCGAGGCGAATCGAGCAAATTTTAGACCGTCGCCGAATTTCTATCGGGTTCTGATGCTGCGTGCTCGACCATCGCACAGAAATACGATTTTTAATATTTTTATTTTGGAGTAGAAAGAGATACAAACGATTCTTCAAATTTCTCGAAATCTGTCCAAACTGATTTAACGTAGACATTAACTTTTTTTATCAATACACTATTATTTTATTATTGGAACAATTTAACCATTTTTCTCGACCGTTCCAAACTGGTCCGATCTAAAAAATATATAGAAGCAAAAGCAAAGAAATACAAGAAATTAATAGAACTTCTCGGAGGCGGTTACAGATTAAAAATTAATTTTTTCTATAACAACCTTAACAGACGTCGATAATATTAGAAGCATTTTAACATATCCGAGCACACTAAAAAAAAATTACAAAAACCTCGAGCTAGACGTACAAAAAAAACGAATATTTTTATACCATAATATCATTACGATTTTAATGGCAAGTAAAAATATAAAAGTAAAATGCATTGTTAAAAATTCCTTGGCATTAATAATCGAGTAGGAAGACTGCCCGATACATTGTTTCGATAAACAAATACGACCACGCCATTAAGACCCACTTCGACGAAGTATAAGCTTCCGGAGTATATTTAACTTGAACTTATGTCACGACACGAAAACTTTCGGACGAATTCCAGTTATTTTATGGAAATGTGCCACTGTGCGCCGGCGGGATTTAGAAATAGGGAAATTTTACACGAAGCTAACAACGCGTTCCTTTGATTCTAAACACGGTAGCTACAACATACACGTCCACGCGCACATGCACGAACACACGCGCGCGCGCGCAGAGAAGCGAGCGTGTGTGCGCACAACGAGAGCTTCTTGATGGGAAGCGAGACGGGAGAGAGCACCGTGGAAATTACAGCCAAGGTAATATAAATGTTTTGTTATTTTTTACGAGCCACTTGAATAGCGCGCACGGGAAAAGAGCAAGAAAACGCTCGCGCGCGAGCGCATTCGCATGTGTGTGTTTCTGTGCGTGCGCGCTCGCAAGGACGTAGGATTATTTTAATCGCTGTACACGTATTATTTAATCCGATGCGCGGAATTAATACATAGTGAGCAACAACGATGCGTTTGTTTACAACGCTCGTTTTTGCTTGGATAAGTTATGGAACGCAACCCGAAAACGGTCCTCGGGTGCGATTTAATTAAATTATTTCGATTGCGCGCCCGGTGTAATTAATACGTTTCGATGGCTCGCTTGAATAAACGCGATCGCGGAACAATGAGACAATCTCGATATGCAAAACCGATATTTTATTTGACCGTAGTTAGTTCACTCATTTTTTCCCAGGTCGCCGCTGTAAAGCTTGTTTTTATTACCGCGCATTACATTATCATGCGCGTAAAAACTCGGGAATATATTAGCGGAAACGAGAGCAAAAAATGTTGGAGTTTTTCGGGGGCTCGTGCACAAAATTAATTAATGTTCCTGGCCTCCGCTAAAAATGTTTCTGCGAGGGTGTATATCGATTTTCGTGACCTGGTAATTGCGATTATCCGGCACTCTAATTTCGTACATAGGGAAAAAAAGAAGCGGGTCGAAAGAGAATCAATTTAATTCGGGGTTCGTATGGAATTCGGAAACCGCGAAACGAATTTTTTCCGCGATCACCGTGAAAAATCCGTCGGTTGTATGTCGCGGATTATCACGGGAGGAAAAAGAAAACGGTCACCGGTGCGCGAGGGTATTCAATGTTGCATAATAGAATTTTCACCGTGCCTCACTTATCATACTCCAAATAGCCTCGCCTCGTATAAATATATAATTTTATTACGTCATGGACGCTCTGTGCTCTCGGGCGCACAGATCGCAAAAGGGGGATGGGAATTTTCGTCGGCGCACTGATTATTATTGCATCTGCCAGTAGCATTTCTTGTAGTTTATATTTCCCGATTCGACTGCAAGGACGAGAGTACCGGGGCGAAAGAGCGGGGAGTGAAGAGAGAGAGAGAGAGGGGAGGAGGGGGTAAAGAGAAAGAAAGAGACAAGCTGGAGAAAGAGAAAAACGAAGAAGAAATTTCTAAGAACGTTAAATAGCTCGTTGGAAAAGCGCACTTTATTCGAAAAGCCAGAGAGAGAATATTTTAAGTCACCATTCCTGCCTGCTGCTGCTGCTGCTGATGGTGGTGGTGGTGGTGGTGGTGGTGGTGGTGGTGGTAGTGGTAGTAGTGGTGGCGGCAGTGGTGGTGGTGGTAAAGGGTGGGGGTGGCGGCGGCGAGGGTGGGAGGGCACAAAGGCGACGAAAAACTGCACGAGTTTGTTGTTTCCTCGTTACGAGAAAAAGACAATAGAGAGCGCTCCGCGTATTATGTACTCCGACGAGTTACGATAACAAAAATGACGCCCGCCGCTCTCCTCGGGGCTCTGATACAATAATTACCAGCCGTGACTCGCGACCCCGCATTATCGATTTAATTCTCAAATGTATACTTTCAATTCGTCCGCCGAAAGACAGACAGTGAAAGAGGGGAAACAGAAAGGGCGAGCGAGCGAGCGAGTGAGAGACAGAAAGGGAGTGGGGAGCGAGGGGGTGGATGTAGAACGCCGAGCGGCGGGGAAGCAGCAAAATAATATTATTAAATGCACTCGGACAGTCCAATTATTGTTCCATTTTCGAGCGTCGAATAAACGATTCTGGTCGAATGCAGCGCGGACGCGAGCAGGGTGGCGAATAAAATGAAAGAAAAATAAAATCAATAATAAACACGACGTCGCTGAAATATATTTTCCCGGACCGACTCGTCGCCGTTCTTCTCGTTTCTCGGGAAACACGCTTAAACATTCATACACAGAAGAGACGCGCCTGTATTTACATATACACACACTTTTTGTTTTCTTTTCTTTTTTTTTTCTTTTTCGTAAAAGAGGGAGAGAAGAGGCACTAGAGCAAAAAGACGATCTCAAAATTTCCTCCGAACAAGACGCGACAGCTCCATTTATCCGTCCGTCGTGTGCACCATAATATTTCATCCTAATAATAACGGAAGCACTTATCGATTCGAACGAACTCTTGTGGACGCGTGCACAGAGCCCACAGTGCTGTTGTGTGTTATTCCCTTCGATTCTCCTTTACCGCATTCCATTTAGACCACAATAACACGCTTTCGTGGGCGAGAGAGAGAAAGGGAAATCCGGGGAGAGAGAGAGAAAGAAAAAAGAATGAAAGACGACGATAGAGAAAGAGAGCGAGATGGAAAGAGAAGGAGAAAGAGAAAGAGAGAGAAGAAATAGAAGAATCAAATATCATTGAAAAAAATGGAACATGCGAATGACTCCAGGGAAACGTGGAGGGGGTAATGGGAAAAAAATGTAATTTCTCATTAAATCGTCGTTAGGACAATGCGAGTCGAGGTGGCTGTGTTAAATCGGGTTAAGGCACATCTATAAATACCTCACTAACTGAGAATGAGAGAACACGAGGAGAGGGGGGAGAAGAGCGAGGGAGAGCGCACGTTCACGTTAAAGGGAGAGGAGATACATGGGGGGTACGGTGAGAGAGGGAGAGAGAGAGAGAGAGAGAGAGAGTAAGAAGCACAAAGTGTGCTCCGGCAGAAGCACGAGGAAGAGAGAAAGAACAAATATACGAGAGGGGACGGGGTGGGAGCGAGAGCCAGCGAGCAAGATATGTAAACGGGAGAAAGAGTAAGCAAGCATACGAGTCGGTAAAACAGACGGAGACAGAGAGGGTAGGTAAGGAGGGAGAGAGATAGAGTGAGAGAGAGAGAGAGTGGGGGGAACCGTGGCAGAGTGGTGGGACTAGGAGAAGGCGGCGAGTGGAGGGGAGAAGAAACGTGCGAGAGAAAGATAGATAAAAGCAGAGTCACAAAGTTGACAGAGAGACATGAAAATGAAACAGTGGAGACGAAGGGCGAGGGAGGTAGTGGTGACGGAGGACGGTGGTAGTAGTAATCAGTCCGTCTAATAGTGTGGGCACATCGAGGAGAGAGAGATATATACACACAATTGCATTCGTTGCCAGATGTCTAACTACACGATCGTCCTCCCCTCCACCGATCGTACCCCTACCCCCACTCATCAGCACGCTGTCACTTCTGCATTACGGACGAGTAGCGAGGAGAACACGAGTCGAGGTAAATTCGTATAGTACGAACGGAGCGAAGGGGGATGAAAAAGCGGCGCGTAACGCGTTATCTTAGCACCGGCACGCACCGTGGGACGACGTCGCGCACAACAGCCCCCTGTGCACCGTGTTATTTATCGAAAGCCCGAGTAGGACCGGAGTCGGACCGCCGAAAAAAAAAATCAACAACAACAACAAACAACAAACAACAACCGTGGAATATAATTCCAGCAGATTAAACGTGCAGACGCTCACCTCTATCTTTTCCATTTCTTTGCTGCACGGCTGTCACTCACTATTCCCACAGTCATCTAGGATCCTTTGGCACACACACACTGACGGCACATAGCGCGGATAGAACACGGTCTACACACGAGAGCGCGGTGTGCGTGTATCGAAACGATATAGGTTTGACGCGCGCGGACCAGCGACTCACGGTGCGGCGCACGCCGCTGTCCCATCAAGACTACTTTGTATTTACTCTAATTATGTGACGTCACGGATACACTGCTCGCCCCACCACTAGCCGCCGGAGGCGGCCGACCGTTGACGAGCAACCTCGACCGAGCCCGAGCCCGAACGGGCAACGCGCATGGCGCAGCGATCCAGTCACCTGTCGTCTCTCCTCGTTCTCGTTGAGCCTTCGCCGCGCGAACACCGTTTCGACTCGTTCGCGATTTTCTTCATAACGCCCGGCGCTTCTTTTTACCGATCGCGCCACGCTCGGAACATCGGCCGTATCGCGATCGTGATCGCCGTCTCATTCCCCACGATCTCTGTTCGCAGACCGAGCCACAGCCGTTCTCTGGATACCGCTGGACTCCTGTCGGTGGCGATCGACGGCTCGTGTTTTGCCGATTTTCGCTCGGCCCTAACCTCGATCCGACGACGTTCGTGCTCCATGGACTCTCACGATCAACCGAACTGGACCGAAGTGGTGACACAGTGATTTGCTCGCGATCGCGAGTCGTTCGCGAGAACGTGGAACTCTCGAGCGCGACACTCGTCGGCGATATATGTGACGCGCGGTATATATTCGCGAACGCTCGACGGTTGCCTCCGCGGACGATGTTGGGATGTTTACAATGGTTCTGTGGCGAGTTCGACGGTGCGCTGGCTCGGACACGCGGACCCAACGTCTGCGACACGTTACTGCGCACCGGGTGCGCATTTCGCGGACCGTTCCCGTTTCTGTACGCGCAAAACTACGCGGACTGTCGCGATACCCAGTGAACCTGTGACACATGCGATAGGGGTTACTGTAGATGTATGTTCGTTACCGAATCTCCTTACCCGTATGTATGTTTACCCTAGCAGGGTCAGAGAGCCAATTACCGTGCCTATATTAACATTAAACCTACCACCGCCGGTCAAAATGACCGCACCGGATTTTTTGTTTTACAATTATTGAAATTGTAAAAGTGCTTTCGTGGGAAATGATTAAATAGATATATTTATGTATTATTCTAACTAATCTCGTTATTTTTTGTAAGATAACATGTATTTGTTGCTTTTAAGGCTCGGTAGGTTTAGTGTTGGTTATACTTATTTTTAGAGGATAATGAATATTAAAAGAGAGATATGTAACATGTATATATTAACTGATTTTAATGAACAAACTTTAATATCTTTTTTTCTTTAAATATTCACTATGCTTTACAAATAAGTACAGTTAATAGAGGCACAGTAATTGGGTCCCGTACCCTACGCTACATCCTTCAATGTATACTCGGACCCGAGGACAATTTCCAAGGTTCTCAATGACTGAACGTCGAAATATAAATGTATATTTAACACCAGGTTTACGGAGCACTGAAAATGTTTTACTTTATTCTCGGGCATATTTTAAATAACATGTACCCAAAGAAAGAAATTTGTCGAACAATCTCAGCGATTTAAAAATTCTAGAATCCGTCGGGTCCCGTAAACCTGGGTTGTAAAACAATTTTCTGTTATCGGTGAGAATTTAATCTCCGTTCGAGTGTAGTCGATAATATAATAATAAAAGAAAAGAAAAATGAAGTGTGAAAGATCATGGACTCCACATGTTTTCCAGTGCAAGTGTTTTCGCTAAGTTGAGAAGCAACGCGTGTGCTGCTGTTTTGATGTTTCGAGGGTGGGAAGAAGGACTGTCGATGAAAGCATCGAGCAATCGTCACGGGATAAACGGATCGAGTTCGAAACTAACGGACGGACACATGGTAGTTCGATGGTTGTAGAGCGGAATGGTTTTGTGCTTGGATGGGCCGTGTCGATAAGTGAGAGAGCAATAAATGACACCGTCGTTAAGAAATCGTATTGGTTTGTTTCATTTATTACCCAAAGCTCTTTTCCAGTTTTCCAGTGTTCACAAAACTAACGCCGCCCAACGTCCTATTTGTCTCTCCTCGCAACGTTTTGTGTTTTCTCCGTTCGCGGAAACATACAAATTACACGGGGATCGACGCCTACTCGCGGGGCGCCCTCCGAACGCGCGTGTTAATCTATATTTCTTATCGTCTTGTTTCAATTAAACCGTGCTCGCAAATGCTTTCGCAATAAATTCATCTCTCTTCGTCATTCTCTCTCTCTCTATCTCTCTGTTCCTTCTTCTCCCGTTTTTTTATACATTTCTTTTTCTTTTTGGTAAACTTTCATTCGTCGCAGGAGATTTAAACGTTTGTTTCCAGAGAAAAAGACTTTTTTTGTTCTTTTTGTTTTGTTTTGTTTGTTGCGGTTAAAGGCAACGTGCACGAGGAAATAGGAAGGATATATTTATGTATATATATGTATATATGTATATCATATATATATTTACAATAAGCGTTAGAAGAAGTGTTGTGTACGTGTGTGTTGTGTGTAGGTGTCGAACAGACGGATCGTAGGCCTATCTCGCGAGACATTGACTCACACAGCGCTATGATTAGCGATTTCTAGATGCGGGTTTTGGTATAAATTTAATTGTTAGTTATTTCGTTGTTGCTGTTATTCACGCCGTCCACATAATATTATTTTCTCGCTTTATTCTCTTTTCTTGTTCTCTCGCCGTTGCTTTTGCTCTCGATTGGACACTTTTACCGCTGACTTTTTCCGTTGGAATAGCGTAACAAGAGGAAAGAGAAAAAACGTTGTTCGCCAAAAGGGGTGGGGGCAAAGGTGGTAAGCGTGGAACGAATGAAAGACGCGGATAGCCGTCAATTGCCATTTGTTTTTCAGGTTAAGAGGAAACGATTGGACCCCGCTCCGAGGAAAAATCAGGTGCCAAAAGCGAACTCATATGCAGCCGGTTATTGTACGTATTGTGCGATCGAAACCGGTGCCTCCCCCCCTCCCCGGTCTCTCGGTGATCGATGCAGAAACATTTAGAGAAAGGTGGAGGGCTTCGAGCGACAAACACGACGGAGTTCTGGGCGTTGCTTTCGTAAATATCACGCGATAGGAAAATATTTTAAATATTCAAAATTTATCGGCCGCGATTCTGCGTCGCCCCGGCTGCTCTGTCCAACTGTCTCTGCATCGGGCGGGACAATCGCACGCGGGTCGGAGATAAAGAGTCGAGAAATTGAGAGGAAAGCGAAGCCGCGAGTAATTCCAAATCGATCTATTTAAACCTGTGTAAACGGAGGGAAGGTGGGTTGTCGCCGGGCCGTTGCGAGAAACCGTTTGTCATGTCTACTTATTCCTCTGCTATTTTTGTTTTCACTTTTTGTGCGAATCGTGCGCGTATCACGGGTAATCGTCGCGAATCGAACTCGACTCGAACGATCGGTCTCTTCGCGGACTATGCTGTCGAAGAGACAAGTAAAATCTACCTTTTTCTCCGTTTATTTTCGTGCGACCACCGACGGATGGGACGAGAAGGTACATCGGACGTCTTCCAAGTATTTTACGCGATAGAACGGTCGTCGGAGTTCTATAACCGCTTCCCGTGTTATATCTTTCTCGGCTTCTTCGCGCCGAATAACCGCCCGATAGGACAAAGAAAAGTTTACGTCCATTTAAATTTTTCGGTCGAGCTCGAAGAGCAACGTACCTCGGTGAGTTCGAAATCTTCGTCGAGAGTTTCGGAACGTTACACGGGAAGCGGTTCAAGAACGAAACGAAACACCTCGGTCACCGATACGGTAACGCAATCGAACCGACACGAGAAATCAACGATCTTGTCACGTCCGGAATACTAATTGACACAGCTCGGTTGGAGAACCGATGCGAACAGCAACCCGTGCGCGCCAATTCTGAAAAATCTGCGAGGCCGGGGCGGCTGTAACGTCACCGCGCCGCTATCTAGTTTAGGACGCGGGAACTAAAACGAATTTTTCCCGCCTCTTTCCGGTAACGAAATCTCGCCGAGTACTCGCCGGGAAAGTCGCCGTTCTCGTTCGTTTTAGCTCGTTCGCCGTTCGAGAAACAATTTGTTTATTCGCCGGAAATTCCCTCCGATAGAGAACAAAATGAGCAAAACCGGCTGTTGAAACCGATGACGCCATCGATGCTATTTTAGAGCCTTTTATAAACGACAGAATTAAATCGATAATTGAAAGCATTCGCTGGCAAAAATTTACTACGTTTACTGACGAATTGGCTTTCAAGGATATCTCAGAGAATCAACGTAATTTAATTGATGAGCTAGAAAATTGCACTTTGTAGGACACGATATTTATGTTATCTTTTCGGGCTTGACGGCCCTAACGAAGACTGATTCACTCGATTATATTACAATAATAAATATAAACAAATATGGAGACTTCCTTCGACGGGACTATCAGGGAAGAATGTATTTTACAAGATGCAAATTGTTGGACAAATATAAAAGAAACAACAGACCTGAGGAATTCTTCCTTTTCGAAGTCGGTTCAAAAATGAATTTTTAAATTTGAATGGTTACTATTCCAATAAAAAAAGAACTCCAATAGTCCCCCCTTTTATGTCGGCTCAAAAATGAATTTTTAAACTTGAATCGTGACTACTCCAATACTTAGTCCCCCTTTTTATGTCGGCTCAAAGAAGAATTTTTAAATTTGAATTTCTAGCAAACCAATGGTTCTTTTCAATGTCGATTCAAGAAATGAAATTATAAATTCGAATAGTCACTACACCAACGGGTCGCTTAAAATGATGAATTTTTTAATCGAAGACAAAGAATTTGAACATCAACATCTCGCCCGGCGTAATACATGAGAACGAACAGTCTAGGGGTTGATTTTGTCCCTTTACAGTGAACTTCCGGCGAATATAAAACTGATATCTTGCGTAGCAGGTCACCGGACCAATTTCGGACAAAATTGCGTTGGATTTCCGGTTTCGATTCGTTCTAGCTACAAAGAGAGCGTGATAGTTTTCACGTTCCTCGCAACGGCCGTATAGTTTCCGTTCGAGCTTAGCCCCCGAAGAGTGTACGAGTTTTACGTTTACGCGGATCCTGGCTCGGCTAAGGTTACAATTATTGTGACGGCCAAACAAGGCGGAACGCGTTCGACGGGGACATTACATTGAATTCTTGTTCACCGACGCTTAACAATTTATAATATTCGTTTATATATCCTAATCCGTTGCAAGTTGATCGTGTAAACCCGGAAAGGTGGCGAATCGTATCGAATTTCCATTGCGCCGTAAACGCGATTAGGGTCGCCGTACGAGCGACGCTGGTCTACGTAGTGTATGTCACCGACGCCCTGTGTTGGTCGATCGTTGAGTAGCTTTAGGAGGTAAGTTGTTTCGGAAACAGAGTGGTCGCGGTCGCGCCGGACGAGAGTGCTCGCGCCAGTAAACGAATATTATGATTGTTCTCTCGAGGTTTGTGCACAAACCGGAAGTAACGGAAACTAGTTAAAAATGAACACAAGGCAACTTACTAGCGGCCACCGGACTCGTCCACGAGGGGTACAATTACTCTCGCCGGGGTGCCCGCGACCGATACGCGCGATCGGTTTCGTTTTCTTCATCGAAATTCAAATTTGTTGCATCTACAGACATTTTTGCCTAGAGTAAACCACGGGGCTGGCTGCAACCAGAGCTGCGCGAGAACCGGAAGATCTCGGGTGCCCGATGGAATCCCGAAAATTCGAGAATCCGGAAATTGTCGGGAACCCGTCCCGATCTGAAATTCTCGACCCGTCCGAAGAGCATCGGGTAACCCGCATCTTCGGGTTCTCGGGCGGCTCTAGCTGCAACCTGGTTCCCGAATGAAATGGTCGTCTCGGAGCCGGTTTCATTCGGGAATCGGTGGTCCAGGTCGCAACTGGCCCCCCCGCGAATTTGGTACTTGCAACCGGAGCATAGATGGAGTTTGGGAAAATATCACAGCTGGCCCCCGGAACTGTCGAAAATCGAAAATAAAGGAGGGGCCTTCGAGGAATCGCACGGTCGTCCCGGTTACGGCCTCCCGGGCCTCTGTTCTAATATTTCCCTCTTTCTATCGTTTTTTTTTTTAATCTTTTCCCGACGATTCGCGTCTATGAAACGTAGAAAAAACGATACAAACAATAGCTATCGGCTATGTTACAGTGGTATTAGAGTCGCGCCTAGTTAAATCCTCGGGCGAACCGAGGCCGGGCAGACCGGGCTCTCCTGCTTTTGCGCGCGGTTATGTTCAATATTTTATACACGTACAATTCTGTAACTAATAATAATATTAATCGTCTGGATCGTTTCCTATTAATATTATTATCGTTTAGCTCGCACGCTGGACCGAACGCCCGCGACAAAAACGCGACGGTACACAGGTTTTCTCGGCGTGTGTTCCTTTCACACCGGTTAGGAATCGTTTCGGATAAGAAAAGCTGGAATTCGTTAATTCCCTACGGTTCGCGGAAGCACTGAGGAAAGTCACGGTCTGAAGTTTCTTCGATTTCGGGAATAGTACAGCATAGTACTCCGACGTATGCTGTTGTTTCGTCTATTCGGCGACTTCCCTCATCGCTCTCAGCCGTGTATAATCGAAAAATACCGTACGCGTTCAAAGAAGCTTCGAGCGACGAGCCTGCTCTCTGCTTGAAATTCAATTACGGTCGAGCGCACGGGCACAGCAATTTTACTTCTACTTACATATTAAGGAAAGCGTGTCGAGGTCGCACGAGGCTTCGGAATTTCTTTTTCTTTTTTTTTTCTTTTTGTTCGAAACGCTACTTTATACAAGGGAATTACAATCACAGATCGATTCACCGCGCGAAAATCTCCCGAGCGAACCGCGGTGTTCTATCTCATTCTATCACACTCTCTCACACTCTCGCTCTCCCTTTCTCTCTCTCTATCGCTCTCTCGTTCTCTCTCGTACTCTCTCTCTCTCTCTCTCTCTCTCTCTCTCTCGCTTTCTTTCTTTCTCTCGATTCAACTCGTGAGAGTATTCGATTGGATACGAACGCTTCGTAATTCAAAGTCTATCTGTTGGATTTTGGTCGCTGAGTAAACTAACGTACGAACGTTCCCGTGTCCTGTTCATTGTGCGACGAGGATACCACCGAACGCGTCATCCCTTTTGTTACTCGCGCGGCCGCTCGGCCGGGTTCGGTCTCTCCCGTGGTACACCCAACCGACTTACAGTTTAAAATATGATAAAAACATGTACTGCGCCCCGTTCTTTCATATTTTTTTTTTCTTTATTTTCCTCTCCCTTTATTCTCCCTCCCCAAGGACTCCGCGAGTCTAGCGGCCACCGTATTAGGACGGCCAACCCGGCTTGGCGGCGACGGGAGCATAGCCGATCGGTGCCGGATCGGCCACGTCAACCACGCAACGAAGATATACGATCATGACAAATACAACGCTAAACATCTGAAACAATGAACCCACCAAATGCAACAGGAAGATACCAGACGAGGTACTGGATAGACTTTGAAACCATCTAACCTTGGCAACCCAAAGGATACATCTAGCTGATTCCTGAGATCTTCACGACATTCTCCGAAACAGTTTGATATGAGGAACCGTACGCGGAACCGTACGCATCAATCGTACGCGTAACTGAAGCCTCGCACGAACGCGGTGCCGTTTTAATGTCGTTAAGTTCCTTAAAATAATTTCTGTTGTTTTTTTTTTGCTTTGCTTTGTTTGTTTTTTACTCTCCTTCTGTCCCGCTTCTCCGGGTCTCTCTCTCTCTTTCTCTCTACCGTCGCGCGAGTCGCTCGGGGGCCTCTCCCCCCCCCTCCCCGGTGAAGAAACGACGCCTCCCTAGGACACGCCATCGATCATCCCGGGGCCATGGAAAAAGCGTACGGGACGTCTGTCGCGCGAGACTGTGTTCTGTTTACTTTCAATTGTTCTCATAGAGTCGATTTCGCTGTTACAAAAGCTACCGGTTAGATCGTCTAAAACGAGGACACTGAAACAATCGGTCTGCGTTACACCCGGCGGATCGAAATATGATGCTCGTCAAGCTTTTGGTTCTGATTGTTCGCCGATATACGAATCTAGGGGCGAGGCGAGCGCGCTGCCGCACGGCCAGCGCCTCTGGCAGGGTGGAGCAGCCCCCGAGCGAGCAACGCGACTTAAATCGTGGACCATTTATCGAATAATCGAACGTGTAATTTCATTATTCCGCGTCGGCACCGTCCGTTCCTCCGTCGTCCTGACCCCCGCCGTCGTCGTTCGCCGTCTCCTCGACGTTTCCCGACGTCTCCTCTGCCTCCGTCGCTTCTTCAGCATCCTCGGCCACTTCCTCCGCTATCACCTCTTCAGCCGGCATCTCGGTAACCTCTACTCTATCCTCGGCCTCCTCCGCAGGCTCGTCGACTCCCCCTTCAGGCTCCTCGACGATCGCTTCGGCGTCCTCCTCCGCACAAGCCTCCGCACCCTCCTCCACAAGTTCCTCGTGGACAGAGATCAAATCCTCGTCCTGGAACGCGTTCAACACCTTCTGCTCGATCGTCAACTGTCTAACCGCGTTCTCCAGGTTGTCCCTGAGGATGCTGCTCGACTCGGTCTGCGCCTCCTGCCACGCCGACGGCATGAACGTCATCCGAACCGTCTGGTACAGCTTCCTGAAGCCCAGCTTCTTGTACAGGCTCTGGCTGGCGTCGTTCTCCGGACGTATCACCACGAAAGGCTGGTAGCCCCGGTCGGCTACCCGTTTCGTCAGGTACCTGCGATTTCGTGATCATTCAGACAATGGCTCCTAATTAGGAAGGCGGGAAGAAGACATTAAGAGGTTGCGTCGGCTCGTGCCGCTGGGAATAGACGGCCTCAGTATTTTACTTTGATTCATGAAGCAGTCGTTAGGTCTCGGAGATCGTATCGTTCGCTCTTTGTAACCAACGTCTACGTCAACAGATCTCATTTGCGGTGACTCATACTCCCGCCCTTTTCACCCTAGAACTACCGAACCAATCGAAATGACTGGTTCCTAATTTCTTTCGCAATTACTGAAACTATAAAAATATTTTCATCAGAATTTTTCGAGCTTTCTCATTGAAACACACGTTAGAGTAAAAATGGGTACTAGGTTCGAATAAATCTTATCTCGTCATTATTGCAAAACAATCTACAGTGAATATTCGATATTTGTCAACAACACCGGTCTTGCCAGCGTCATGTTTACGAGACGTGTTATGTTTACACTCCTCGAAGTCCGAGGCCTCTCATGGGGTATACCCCGCGGTAGTGGGGATAATTCGGCGACGTTTATCATCCAGACCTTGGCGACAAATATAGAGAAATCACTGTACATCAGTTGTATTTCTTACTGGGTAATTCTAGTGTCAAAAAGACAGCAAGAAGTCTTTTCCCGGCATGTGCTCCTCCATTACTTTGATATAATAAAAAATGGAACCTGAGGCCTATCAACTGCTTCGTTTTACGCCCGATTACAGCATACCGTGATAATAATAAGTATTCTAAGTCAGCAAACGGCACGAATCACTGCAACCAACTGTCATCGTCCGAAGACGAAGAGATGGAACCACCAACCTTGCTAATTTCGTTCCGTAGCCCTTCCTCCGGTACTCCGGCTTGGTCTGCATGGAGAACATGGCCCCATAATAAGACTGCACCATCCACGCAGCCAGCTTGCCCTTGACGAATACCCCGCCCGCGGAAAGGGACCTGATCAGCCGCAGAAAGACCTCGTGGCACTCCATATCGTTGGCCGGGTACAGCTCGTGAATGGCCTCCGCGTGTTCCGCTTTCAACGGCATCACCTCGACGTCGGGATCGACGTCCTCGTCAGCCTCCTGGAAATCGTCGACGTGCTCGGTGTCCTGGCAGACGAACACGTCGCCGACCACCCTCTCGATGGTCCCGGTGCCCTCGTAAAGCCGTGCCAGCTCCTCGGCGATGTCCTCGTGGACGAAGTTGATGTAAAGCGGCTTCGACCAGTCGATCAGAGCGTCCTCGTCCCTGAGCAGCTGGAGCAACTCCAGCCGGTCGTTGGGACAAAAGACGCCCACGCTCTCGTACAGCAGGCCGTGCGACTAAAAGCCAATTCGAACAACCAAATTAGAGAAGGATCCGACAGGATCTAAGAGGATCCGATAGTCCTTTCAGAGTCGCGGTCTAATGTTCGGGGATACTCTAATAAATTGATCAATGGCGACGGCAATTTCGAGTCTCCATCTACCAAGCTGTCTTCGTTAATAGACACAACAGCGGTGTCTTTGAAACTGCTGCCGCCGAGCTAAGAACGACGAACTAGATGAAGCTCCCTAGAGGAGATTAGGTGAAGCTACCAGCCTTCCCTATGCTGTTTAGTTTGCAGATGCTCGGCAATTTGCGATCTTTGCGCGGCGCTAGACTTCCGGTAGCTAAGCTGTTAACATATCCAATTCCTGAACTCGGAGCGAAAGACTGATACATGTTGTCCACACTCTCGATTATTTAAGACCTTCATGCACAATCTAGTTCCTCGAGGAGAACAGAGCTCTCGCGTATTTTTCAAAAATTTCAAAAGGGTCGAAGGGATGACGTTTCAACCAAATGGGTACCGGGACCTTCGTCCTCGCGTGCCCAGCGAGTTTCGATCAGTTCCCCCCCAACCCTGAGGAACGTATTGCGGCGGATAGATGACGCGAGTCGCGTCGAACGTTTCGCGTCATAATTTCTCGCGGCGTCGGCGATAAATCCCGCGGGAAATGTCAAGGTTCGCGACGCCTTTTGATTTATAAAATGCCGGGGGTCCCGCGCGCTTGCGGAAAGGACACACGCGAGGAGAGCCCCGTCGAATCAACAAATTGCTGGCGCGGTAATTAACTAAAGAGCAGGGGGAGGGGGGTGGGGGTGGTGGAATCAACTAGCGCCAGATTAGAGGAGTCAACGGCGAGGACAGGAAACGGACTGACAAGCCCGTGAAACAAAAGATTGGCCGAGAGCCAGGCAAGGATGTGGGCCAACTTTTCCGCACCCTTGCCGATAGAGAAGATGGATTTGCGGTACGCACGCGATAGAGAGCCTGCGATTTTCGAACAGCGAATTTGGAAATTTTCGTTGTTTCTTTCTTTTTTTTTTTTTTTTAATGAATCACGAACTTGCAGCGTAGTTCTTTCCGTGTCGACGCGATTGGGGAATTGTGCGGGTGGACGCGGCGCCGCGTCGTGTCCCCGATACGAAGCGTTTTAGCGAACTCCTGCCGGGAAATCAATTCTCTCATATAGCTATTTATGGAATTTATATTGCTCTCTGAGTGTCCATCGATCATCGAAAATGAAAATTATCAAATTAACAGGAGTGCGATTGAACCGAACGGTTACAGATTAATTATTCGAGGCTCCCCCGATTCTCGTGTCAGAGATTGCTCATTTTATACACGAACTTTAGCAAAATTTTTATTTCTAGTATGTTATTTGTAGTATTCGAACGAATGTTGCATTGTTGCCTCGCAGGCCGTATTTGTCGTGACACTTTCTACGGCAGAATTTTGTGTTCCATCCGAACTCGAGAAAAAGTGTTTGGCATTCCGTTTGGAAAACTGAAGGTGGCCCCCGCATCCAGCTAGAAAACAGATTGCAGAATTGTATACCTCCTTGGAGACCGCGCAGCATTTGTTTGAAAAATTTGATGAAATGCCGAGTTTTTTACATTTTCCCCAGAGATAATTATAAAACACAGGGTACGATCAAGACCGCCTATTTATTCCCATTTTTCAAGGGAAATTTGCGGTTCAAAAAGTTCCGTGCGTAATGCCAGCAAATTCCTGAATCGAGAGCAGACCGTGCGGCATCGATCGGCCGTAATCTGAAAGGGAGCGTAGACTTGTTTCATACTTACCGACAACGTCATACCGGGGAAGTGCAGGCAGATCGCATCCTCGGGCCAGCCGTTGGCCACGTAGAAATGAAAGTCCCACACCTTGTCCCGCGTGTATGTCAGCAAAGTTTGATGGAACTGCGGGGAGAAGAAGACAGCGGTGGTAACGCAAAGTGCAAAGTTGATTCTCCTTTCGAAAAGCCGCGGTTACCCGATCACCGAGTTACCGGGACAGGGGAAGATAGTGGCAGGGTAGCGGGGTGGTAAAGGGAGGGGGACACAGGTGTGATCCTTTCGCAGGGGAGAGGAGGATTCGGTATCTTTTCATCTTCGAGGAAGAACTCGGGGGACGGCGGGTGGGCGGGGTAGTTAAAGGGATGGATCCTTTTCAGCGTCTGGAATGAAAGGGTAGATATTTACGAGGAAGAGGATAAAGAGAGGAGGCCTAGCCGAGGGCGACGCTCCAGACGCCGGGTCTTGAAATAACTACCACGTGCTAGCTCTGATACCCTTGTGCGCAAAATGTCCTCGCCCCGTTCTAAGGAAATCTCCATATTTCCTCTCGGGGGAGAAGCCGGGGAACAGGTTCTCTGTATTCAAATATTGAGAGCAGAGAGAGAGATGAGCTCGCTCCACTTTTCCCTGGAACAATACCGGAGGGCGAGAAGACACCTGTTCCGGATTGCAGAGCTGAAAGATCGGCTCTGCAGGTCGTAAACGCAACCATCAATCGCGAAACGCACGCGGCAGTTGCTAACTCGGTAACAACCAGCCGGTTGAAAGTAAGTAAATAATCGGCCGTGGAAGCTGTTGCGGAACACGCCTGTCCTAGATTTTATGTAAGAGCCGCGCGGGTCAGCGCCGTGCAACTTCTAACGATTTTTCTGTGCTACCTGGCTGAGGCGGGCTGCTGCCACCAATGACACACTTCGTGAGGCAAGTGGTCCTCCACTGGCAGCTGGAAACGAGTCCCGAACGGCTAGGACTGGTCCTGTTCCGCAGGATTGAGTGAAAGCGTCACGCAAAATGGAAGTTGCTAGCAAATTTGGAAAACCTAGGACCTGGACAGGGATCCTGCTGGGTTGCTATCAGAACTTGAACGACCCCACCGGTGTTTCGTTGCTTGTTTCTTCAGACTCTAAAAGAGAATGAAACCCAAGCAACATCCGCTTGCAGTGCTCGCTAACTTTCACAAAGCTGCAATCAGGACAACCCTATCGAACCACCCCGTAGACGTTTCGCAACTGTCTCAACCTTGTTTCCCAACGGCTTTGTGTTTCTTCAGCCTCCAGAAGGGAACGAAACCTAACCCGACTCGCACGCGGCTCGCCGATGGTAGCAAACTTTCGCGCAGCGGGTCAGAAGCCCACAATGCTGCAATCAGGATCGCCCCGTAAACCTATCATTACAACCGCTGTGCAAATGTTTAATCCTCGTTTTCAGACCGCTTCGTGTCTTGGCCAAGTCGAGCAGAGCCTCGCTCGGACCTAACTCAAGGCTAATGGTAGCCATAGCGAACTTTCACACGGCGGTTCAGAGATCAACGAGACCGCAATCAAGGTGTACACCTCCGAAACGATCGGCGGAACGTTGGAAATTCCTGAACCGCGTTTCCAAACCGCCTTCGAGTATTCCTCGGGGTGACTCGGGCTTAGCGCACGCCTAAGTCCATCTGTCTCCGATGTTAGCTCGTGTCGAACCGGTTTGTTGTATCATCTTTCTCTAGGTCACGCACACGCTCTCGCGGACACGCGTTGTGCTCGGTCGCCTGACCGCAGCCGCGACGAATTTGTTTACGGATCGCTTTTTCTCGTTTCACGCAATGCGGCAGAAATGCTTCCTGAAGGTCGATAATACGCGATCCGTGCCGTTAGACTCGAGGAACACGCGTGACGCGTCGTGCTCGACTCGAGGGCCAACACTCCGTAGATTCGCGGTAAGGTAGAGCGACCACGTTACCGACGAAACTAAGCGAAAAATGGTTCACTTAGCCTCAAGTTTTCGTCCTTATATAAAGATATTTTGTTGCTGGTAAACGGCTCAATCGAAAGAGGAAGGTTCAATCTAGTGCACGCTGGACAGGAGCTGCCAAGATTATGCAGATAGTTGGTAATATAAGCGTTAGAAGTAGACCAAAAATTGACGACGTGCCTGCCGTGGAATCGAAGCATTTTTACGCCATTGGATGAGTTTCCTGAAGAGTAGCGTGTGCTAGAAAATATCTCCAGCTACAAATTCAGCTATATTTGTGAAAGAAATACGATAAAGGTTATGTAAATTTATCGTACTCCTTTTAAAACTCATTTTGAATTAGATACGTATTGCGCATGCTGTAGAACAAGATGGCGGACTGACAGTTGATAAGAGTAAAGACAAAAGAGAGAAAAGGGACGCGCATTACAAAATCTAATTGATTAGGATTGTCTGAATAAAGTGTCACACTCTTAGATAAATCTTTGTGGAATAATAGCTTTTAATGTCGTTTCTTGTGTTTACAGGTAAGAGTGTAACCAATGTATTAATAATATAAATAATTATTGTAAATAGCGAATAAAACTTTAATCTTGTGTTCACAGTGAAACTCAGTTTGGTTATTATTTCCTCAAGATAAATTAAAGAACGAAAGGATAAACTTATTATATATTTTGTCTCGATTCTCTGCGAAATAAAGCCAAAAACTTGAAGCAAGTTTCTGGCGTCAGAATCCATAACATCGATAATACAAAGCGAAAGATGTGACAAGTTTAGTCACAAACGTGAGACCCCGTCGGATCAAGACCAACACGGATCTGAAGTCTGTGTCTAAAGGCTGTGAATGGAAATTATTAATTAAGAAATCACGTGGCCATCCCGGACCCTTAAGAGAATTTTTCTCGATTGATTTTCGGAGGTTCCGTGCGACGATCGGAGCAGCTTGTAGAACGTGTTAGGCGGTAGGATTTGAGCCTCCAGTTTCCGAAACGGGCAATAAAATGCAACGCACGCGGTGTGTAACCGGTCGCGGATTTACATATCGGCGGACTCGATCTCGGAAAGCGATGCAAATGCGGAGGGCCGCGCACGAATTGTCTCAATTTATCCGGTGTCTTTTCGGGCAAGCGAAGGGGGCCGAAGCGAACGCAAATTAATTTCGAAGGGAAAGTTAGATCGGCAATATCGGCCGGCCATGCGGGAACTTGGCCGTCGGTCCGGCGCGGCGCGAGACGCGACGCCCTTTCGCGCGTAAAATTCATTCCCCGGTGAAAGTTAATTTCGTATCGAGCGGACGGGGCGCTTGTTTACCGAGAACGCGGAGAGAGAGAGAGAGAAAAAGAGAGAGAGAGACTAAAGCGAGTATAGAAGGTTTATTAAAACGATGCATTTTGGCGCACGCGAGGCAACGCGCCGAGTTCGAAAGAGCAGCGCGCGTTCGTAATAATGCAACGAGTTGCCCGCTCTCTCAGAAATCGGTTTAATTGGGGAACGAAGTTGACGGGTTCACGCTGGCTGCCGAGTGAAAAGTCATGCAACCCAATTCGCCCGGTTTAAGGTTAATATTAAAGCGGCACGTGAGCACGTGATGGTCGCGGATAAACCACCGCGCCACCGCTTCGCTATTCTCGATTTATATACACGTTTTACATTAATCAAACGAGCAACCCACTGGAACGGTTCGTCGGTCAAAAAGAAACGGCCGGGAAACAAGTCCGGAAAATATTTCTAAACGGGAATCCGCCAGGGATGTAAGCTCCAAAAAATACGGAACGTATGATTACGATTACGTGTTAAAAGATGACTCCGCGAAATAAATTTATACCGTCTAAATTATAATAAATCGTCCCTGGTTAAATCAACACTGTTTCCTGCATACGTATCGAATCTGAATAATTGTCTCCTTTTCGAAGTTGATTCTCGAATTTGGCGAGCTGCCACGCGTAAAGGGACACAAGGTGAAGGGCGAGCATGCGACAAGGGAGCTCGCATCTAGAAGAGATGAAGACGTACACGCGATCGTGACAGCGGCTCGTCAAAGCTCCTCGAATCCTCGTCAAAGCTCCCCGAATCCTCGTCGAGCTGCAGCCGCAGCTCGTTAAAGCATCCTCTATATCGTAGGTGACGCGACAGGCGTGCAGGAAGCATCGATTCAAATGCGGATTCGAAAAACCGACATGGCACCACGTGTGCCCGTGCTCGCCGTCGTCGACGTCGTCTGGACACGTCCTTGACCCTGACTTCTCTCGCCGAGCACACCGGGTTTACGGGGATAAACGGTGCGGGCTTTATGCGCAATCATTTCGTGCTGGTCAGACATTACAGCCTTCCGCGAGAATGCCGACGTAATCGAAACGATCGAGGAATGGCGCCTGATAAAGGAAATTCCTGTCGGTTATACACAGCCACGGGGCGAAACGTACGACTTTTTTCTCTATTTTCTTTCTTTCTTTCGTTTTGTAAAACACGCACGATTTCGAACGTGGAAACTGGTAGGCGAAACGGAAACTACTAATACCAGCTCGAACTCGTACGGCGCGCATCGTAAATACACCTGCCCCTTGAAATTTTAATAATTTCGCCTTCCGGTAGGAAATTACGCCACAATATTGCCTCTTATTGCTGGGTAGCGTTTTTCAACATGAATATTAACACGTCGAACCGCGCAACTACTTTTCGCGTCGTTTCTTATTTAATATTCAACGTAAAGAACACATGGCTGACACATATTTCCGTTTACAATGTTTTTAAAAAGTATGCGGATATTCCTTAATGTTATGAAATAATGTTTTTGAAATTCGATGCTGCTGCTGCAAGTATTATACCTTACCGGTAATTGTTTGCTGTCTGTAGTTTAATTCACGGTATTGATTGAGCCTACAAGATTCATGCATTCAATTTATATCAGGTCGTCCCATAAGTTCGTTCCGTGGATATGTTTATACTATTCACCAGTGGAAAGTATTTTAATGAAAAATCGCAGAAATTTTATAGTGACCGTATGATGTCTTTGCCGAGAAGGTCGGAAGAGGTTGTGGAATGAAAGGGTGATTACATATTTTATTTTTAGAATTTAAATGGTACAAGAACAAACGGAATGAACGTATGGATACGGGATCGACCTAATACTATTTCAATTTTCTATAAATTATCTTTCAAGTCCTCAACGAGTTCTTGTTTTACCAGTAATCTTGTGCAATATTTAAACTTTGAATTTTTAAGGGAAATGTCAATCAATTGCTCTAATTCATGCACTGCGGGATTAACAAAAGTGTAAAAATTTTCGAAACCAAATTCCAGGACCATAACGGGGTTAGACTCAGTCTGATACAATATTTCCCCGTCCGGCAAGAGAAGGCGGTTCAGCGAGCCGTGATGATCGCTGGAGAAAGTAGCGATCGGATTTTTTTCGCCGAAGGAACGGAATTCCAGGATCTGATGGGCTGGATCTCTGCGACAATGTTACGGTGCAAGATTACGAGATCTTAGCCGTGCTGCGATCACGGAAACGCGACCCTGGCCTTGACTCCCGTACACCTTGTGCATCGGTACCGGAATCAAGGTGGCGTGGCCGGCAGCCGTAACACCGGTAGTCCCGCACCGCTCTGCAGCTCGACGAGCAGGAAACAAAGCTCTTTTAGATCGATAATTCTCCGGGTCGAGAGTGAAAGGCGAGAGAGAGAGAGAGAGAGAGAGAGAGAGAGAGAGAGAGAGAGAGAGAGAGAAATGAACGCCAGAGTCCCAGAGTCCGACTGGCTCTCTGTTACTCGCATTTGCATGTGTTTGATCCTTCCGCAAATATCAATTCTTATATCGATAGTCGGATCAACGACAAATATGTACTCGAGATTGTGTTTGCATTAGGTTGACGCATGTGAAACGTCCGATTCTATAATGCAAATGCAACGTAGCCCCTTTGATCTGGAAATGCCATTATAATATTCTGCAGGTTTATTATACAGGGCGTTAAAAAAAAGGCACTCAATATTTATATAGCAAACAAACAAAAACCGATGTTTACCAAGGCCTCTTTACTCGGCACAGTGTGTTCTATACAAATATTGAATGTTCTTTTGTTGAACATCCTGTATATTTTAATGTACTATAGTTTGTACCTAGATATGTAATTTTAAAAAATTGTATGTAACGTTACTGTTAAAAGTCGGACATTCGGACGGTTTATTTTGAAAGTGGTGCGGGTCCATATTTTGTTGGTAAAAAAAAATACAAATATCCAATACAAGTATACAAATTTTATGATATCTCATTTTGTAAATGAAATTTTCATACGCAACCTAATATTTCAGAAATATTTCTTCAAAATTTAACCGATCTGCAATTGTCTAGAGTTTGCGAAGACCTAAAGTCATTTCTTCCGGCGCAAGCGGAAGTTGTTTAATTCCGTTCCCTCCTAGAATAGTTGCAGTGTGATATACATACGTATAGTATGCAGTGTTGGTGGATCAATGAAGAAATCGGAGAATATTATTCCTGAATTAGATGCTCGACTATTCCAAGTATCGATCGCAGTTGCGGAACCGGCGCGGCGTAAAGCGATACCGAAATCATAATGGTACCGGCAGCGACCACAGTTATTGCTGTTGCGCAGCTGATGTCCTTTGGTGCGTGAAATTTCAGCAACGACACATCGCTGCCTGTGCAATACCTTTCGAAATGATCATCGGTATTGCCGGGTGTCCTATTAACCCGTTCCTTAGAATTTGCAAACCGATAATCGTCCGAAAAAATAGAAATTTAGCAATTTTTTAAATGCTAAACTGTAAATAGAAATCTGTAGCAATTTTTTCAAAAACACATTGAAAATAGACATTTTCCTAGACAAATTGAGAATAGAAATCTTCCTAGACAAATTGAGAATAGAAATTTTTCCAGACAATTGAGATTAGAAATTTTTCTAGACAAATTGAAAATAGAAATTTTTCTAAAGATAAGTAGAATATAGAAATTTTTCTAAATACAAATTGAAAATAGAAATTTTTCTAAAGATAAGTAGAATATAGAAATGTTTCTAAATACAAATTGAAAATAGAAATTTTTCTAAAGATAAATAGAATATAGAAATGTTTCTAAATACAAATTGAAAATAGAAATTTTTCTAAAGATAAATAGAATATAGAAATGTTTCTAAATA